>VYXF01000199.1:0-50777 GCA_013397295.1 Polioptila caerulea
GCAGAACGCTTTATCAGAGCGGGGTACAGATCTCCGGAAAAGGGGCTCCCCGGAGAAGGAGGGTAAAATCCTCAAAACAACCGAGAAAACAAAGAAGGCGCCCAGGCCTCGAGCCCCCGGAACAGAAACGGGATAACGCCCCAACATCGGCGTCTCCGTCCGGCCGCAGCGTCCGCGCCCCCCCCGCCGTACATCCGGCACACGGTGCACGCGCAGCGCCGACACGGACATGTGTGGGAACAGCGACATCACGGGGACATCCACCGGGACTTTTGTGGGCACAGGGACAGCCACCAGGACAGCCGTGGGTGGGCACAGGGACAGCCACCAGGACAGACTTGGCGCGTGTAGACATGGACAGAAAAAAGCGCCCTCAGACATGACCCGAGATGCCCCAGCTCTGGCTTTCTCCTTGTCCATTCAGGAAGCGCTGGAGCAGTGGCTGGGAATGAGAAGGGGAGTGCAGGGGCAGATGGAGCCCTGCAAACGCCTCTGCCTGCCTTGGACCAAGGGTTATGAGTGCTCTGGCTTCACTAAAAAACTCCCCAAAGTGCAATTCTGGAAAACGTGTCCAAGAGAGGCAGCAGCAACGAAAAGCTGCATCCCCTCTGCATGTGTTGAGGGTTTCTCTACGAGCTCCTGGGTTTGCCCCAGAGCCTTTACAGGAGCCTGACTACAAACTCAAGGACAGAGATGCACATTTTCTTCTGCCAGCCCCTTACCTGGCAGGGAGAGCTCACTTGCAGCCTCAGCACCAGGCAATGGTCAGGGCATGTCTCACAGAGTCTGAGATCCTGGCTGGGATGATGGGGATGGACAACATTGGGAAGGGGCTGTCCTGCATGGTCAAATCTCAGAGTTCAAGACTCGTGGTGCCTCCTTTAATGATGGAGAGCCTGGACAACACCTGCTGGGTCACTCCAGAGTGCCCAGCAGAGAACAGCAACTCAAGTCCAGAATGAGCTGAAGTGCAAATAGAGGAACTTTTGCTCCTTCCCATGGGCAAGAGCTGTTCCTGCCCAGGTAGCACTGTCAGTGCCTGTGACATGCTCCAGACTGCTGCTTCCCTGCAGTGCCGTGCAGAGGGGGCAAAGAATGAGCTCTAAAATCCTAGGTCCTTTCAGCCTCTGTGGGAAGCAGAGGCCGAGCAGTTCCCAAGCACTGAGCTGCTGGGACATGAGATGACATGGCAGGGACTGTGCCAGCCTGAGTAGGGGCAGTTTCCATTTCAGATCAACATCTGCCTACAGGAAGGTTCCTCCTTGTTCCCTTGACAAAGCTGTTCTAAGCCTTTGCCTGTCCACTCACAGGACCACCCCACCCTGCCCAGACCTGCTTCAAAGGGTCTAGAATTACAGAACTGCACAAGGATAATCTCAAAAAGGGAAGACAGTTCTTTGGATGAACATGCTGCAGCAGCTCTGGGCTCACCCCCTCTCTCGGGACCCAAGCACAGCTCCAGCTCACAAAGCTCATTCTCTGGGACACTCCCTGCACAGAAGCCAAGCAGCTTTAGAGACCCCCTAGAAATGAGGGGAAGGAATAAAATCTCCATCAACAATGCTTAAACCATCTCAAAAAAGATGCATCATTTCAGGTAGCTGGAAAGTCCTGATGAGGCCAAACCCTCCAGCCCCTGACTGAGGTGGTCCCAGGGTTAGGGCCTGGGTCAGAACAGCTCGAGCCCATCCCAGTTCCCCGCCAGGGCCCCCTCCTCCAGCACAGCACCCAACAGCAGCAGCTGCAGCAGGGATGTGGCTCCGTCTGGCTGTTCTACACACACTGCTGGAGGAAAAAGAGGTTGAATTTTTAGCTTTTTGAAGCCCCTTGCCTTGAGCCCAAAGGCAGGTGAGGCTGCAAGTATTGCATGGCTCCCATTCCCCTCCACCAACCCCTGAGCCCCCTTAGCCTGCAGAGCCCCCCGGGTGGCACAATAAGGTGGGATGGGCAGGAGCTGCAGCTGGGAGAACGAGCTGCCAAGCAGCGACAGAAAGGGGAGAACTTCTTGAGAGACTTTTGATAGACTATTTGGTAAATACATGGATACATGAACAGCAGCAACTTGCACAATCCCCAGACTGTGCTCCCAAGAAGCACAACTCACAGCCTTCTGCATCGACAGACAGGGAAGTCCAGGACCTGTATTCCGAGCAAGAAAAGACCATCAATTCCTGAAGATTCTCACTATGTTCAGTACGGTACAGAAGGAAGAGCTTCCCATCAGCCCAGCTACCTTCTGGGACCCAACATAACCACTCCTGAGTGCTGCTGTGAAGACAGATTGTGGGGACTGAAGCCTGAGAGCAGGGTCCTGCTTCCCCATCCCTCTACACAGAATCCCAAGGACAGTGAAGATTGTAAAGGGAATAAAGAGATTTCAACCCTCTTTCTCAAGTGAGGTTCATAAAGCACACGAACAAGACCTGTCTCCCTCTGCTCCAAAGGATTTCCTGTTTTCTCTCTGGGAGATGAGGATGGGATTGCTGGATTCCAGACTATGCTATGATATGTGTCCTGCTGACAGGTGAGCCTGAACACTACCCTGTGACATCAAATTCTCTCACCTATAGCCCACAGCACTTGCAAAGCAAACCCTCAGACACCCGCAGCAGTGATTTCCACCAGCAGACGTGACCTCAGGCAACACCCCAGTCACCCAGCTTTCTGTCCAAGAGTCCATGAGCACAGCAGCGCTGGCACAAATTCCACGGCAGAGCCAGGCTCCCATTCTTGCCTCCAGTGTGTGGACGTGCCCTTGTCTCCCTGCCTACCCGAGGGGTGGAGGGGACAAGTGAACCCAGGGTACACCCACGAATATATGACGGGCTGAGTGGCTCCAGGAGGATGCAGGGTCTGGACACGTGGGCTGGGCAGAGTGGGGAACTTGTCCTCCATCATGGCCGGGCTTGGGAGGTGCCCAGTTCCCATCTGTCTGTGCCTGTGGGTCTGGAGCAGGCAGCGGCCGGTCAGATGATGTGTGGACTCCAAGCACAGAGGGAGGGGTGGCGCAGCAGTGCAGCACACGGTGAAGGTGGGAACTCATCATGACTTCAGGGAGAGCTGAGGAGTCCACATCACTGTCACCAGGAACTGTGTGCTACCCCACACGGTGTCACAGACAGGAGAAGTCACTAGAGAGTTTGGATCCAAGTGAATTGGCATGGCTACTTTGGACTATGGTAAGATGGGAGCAATTCTATTCCATGGCCTTTAATACATTTCAGTTTCATAGCACCTTTCATCCCAGGGTTTAAGTGCTGTAACGGAAGCAAGTACTGTGCACCCATTAGCACGGGGGAAACCGAGGCACAGAGTGGTTTAGTGACTCGCCTTGGGCCACTTGGAAAAACCGTGGCAGAGTCTGGACAGCCTTAAACCTCCTGACTCCCTCAGTTGGTCAGACCACACTGCTGCCTCACATGAAGCCACTCCGCTCCCTGTCCTCCCCAGAAACGTGCTCCTACCCATTCTTCGGTGAAGTCTCATGCTCCTTTTTGATGCACAAATATATGACCAAAAAAAAAAAGAAAGAAAAAAGTGCAGTAAACTAAATGTTTAAAAAAACACATTTGTGCTGTCTCTGTGCAAAGATAAAAGAAATAAATACATGATTAAAAAATTAAAAAGGTTCACAGTATCACACATGGATAGGTAGCTACGGTAGTGCACGTCTGGAAAACACTGTGTTACTACCCAGGATTCTCTACACCCAGCTGGAATTCTCTGCTGGGAACTGCGGGTGAGCAGGTGGTTTCTTGGCTGCCCACATCTCGGGTAAGTCGAAATACATGGTTATAGTTTTGCTCCATTCTGAAACGCAGTGCCCGGGATCTTGCAGTGCAGCAATACTGGTATCAGCAAGCTCTTCCCCATCCCACCGGAATGGCTGCATCAACAAAAAGGGAACACATCGACCTGCAGAGGGAATCGCTGTTCTCTGGGACTTCTGTGTCTGCATAGAGATTACTGCAAGAGGCAGAGAAAAGAGAGTCACAGAATCATGGAATCGTTAAGGTAGGAAAAGACCTCCAAGAATACCAGCCCAGCATCACCACCATGTTCACCACTAACCCATGTCCCCAAGTGCCACAGCCACACATTGTTTGAACACTTCCAGGGACAGTGATGCCACCGCTGCCCTGGGCAGCCTGTTTGAATACCTGACAACCCCTTTCAGTCAAGAAACTTTACCAAATATCCAACCTAAACCTCCCCTAGCACAGCTTGAGGCTGTTTCCTCTTGTCCTGTCCTTTGTTCCCTGGGAGCAGAGCCTGACCCCCTCCAGGCTGCATTCTCCTGTCAGGCAGTTGTAGAGAGTGAAGTCTCCCCTGAACCTCCTTTTCTCCAGGCTGAGCCTCCCTAGCTACTCCTCATCACACTTGAACCCCTTCCCCAGCTCCACTCCCTTCTCTGGACATGCTTGAGCCCCTCAATGTCTTTCTGATTGTAAGGGGAAAGAGGATCAACCCCTGAGCACCAGCGCCCACATCAGTCAAGTCTATGTCCCTCAACTTCCCAGCACAACCAGAGAGGCTGTTCTACATCCTCCAGAAATGGCAACGTGTCTGGAAAACCTGAGCTCCCCAAAGCTTTCCCTGCACCAAACAACTGGGAATAAGCCACAGTCCTTGCTGGGCAGGCCAGCTCTCTGCCAGCACAGAGCTGACCTGAGAGGCAGCTGGGCTCTGCTGCAGCCATGCAGGAGCCCCACACTGCCAGAGGCCAAGCTGACCTTGCAGAGGGAACATGAACTCTGACCTTGACCCACCGGGCACCCAGCACAGGGCTGTTGGACACTTACTGTATCGCTCTCCTCATCGGAGACAGAGTGGAGCTGAGCGCTATAGTGGAGCGGGGAGTAAACCCAACTCCTCTCGTCTGTCGGCTGCCAGAGTGGCCAGAGACGGCAGGGAGAATGCAGGGAGAGCAGCAGCAGAGCAGGAAGCAAAGGAGAGAAGAGGAAAAAATAAAAGGAGAAAATAAAAAGAGTAGGAAACAATACAGTAAAAACAGCTGTCCACCTGGAGGGAGAGCATCGAGCCCAGAGCCAGCTCTCAGCAGAGAAGCCCTCCTCATCCTCAGCACGTACCTGCTCCCTGCCAACCGGGACACGGGACCTGTGCCAGCTGCAGTGGGGGTGGCACAACCTCTCCTCTTGTAGGGACAGAGTTTTAGAGCTTTTGAGATGTCAGGGAAACCTCAGCTCCCTGCCATGGCATCACCCCGGCTCCAGAGAAACCGAGAGATTTGGGAAGTGACTTACCTAAGAGCAGTGACAGCTCTGGGTTCCTGCTACCTGCTACCAGCTCTCACTGTCCCATTTCCAGAGCCCTGGGCATGCTACAAACTGATGTCCAGGAGGGCTTTTACAAGGAAACTGGATTTGTTCGCTGTGCCTTCCTCCTTCTCTGCAGAAGGCAGTGGAGCTGGGGTGAGACCATGGCAGACAGTGGCCACAGAAAGGAAACAGTTATAGCTGATCCCTTGGGGACAGTGGGGTGATGGGAACAAGTACAACACAGGAGGCAAAACACAACTGGACCCTGGAAAGAATGAGGGGAAGGAGGTGTGCCTCGAGGGACAGTTATCACAGCACTGGGCATTGGTGTGAGAAGACACACTGCTGCCAACACAGCACAGATTCAAGGGCCAGTCTCTGCTTCCAGGGCTCCTAGGGGAGCCCCATTTGCATTGCAATGGCTCTTTTGTCTCCAGGGGAGCTCCCACAGAGAAGAAACTGCCCCCTTTGACCCAGCCTGGCATTTGCAAAGGAAGAGAAGCAGAACTGGGTGCTTGGAAGAAGCCTGCGGTGTTTCCAGCCCAGGAACTCAGTGTGACAGTCTACAATGTACAAGGAACTACAAGAAGCCAGAGAAGCTTTGAAGCACTGGGCTCCACATGTTGAACCCTCCAGTAACTGCAGCTCCATTAGTGGAGACTGCTGAGAGGAAGGAAGGTGGAGAAACCCCTGTCTGGAGTTCTGGGTTCTGTCACAGGTACTGATCCCCACCACATCAAGCTTATCCCACATCCTCTTTTTCATCCATGTTGGTTCATCCATCCTGACTCAATCATATGCTCTAGCCAGTCTCTTTCAGAGCCTTTTAGGAGCTTGGATGAATGCGGGGAGCTGTGGGAGATAAAGGAGCATTTAGTGCTTGGCATTACCCCTCCCAATGCTGGAGCAGCCAAACCCAGCTGAGGAGCAGGAAGGAGTTGCCTGTTTGCCCACAGAAGTGCAGCACTTTCCTCATGCCATCAGCCATGGCCAGGGGCACATTCCTGCTTCCCCATGCACCCTGCCTGTAACCCAAATGGGAGCACCAGGCTGCACCAGTGAGGCTCTGGCACTGCCACCACCCCCTGGGGACAGCAGCTCCCCCAAAACCTGAAAAGGCAAATGCTAAACACCAGGACAAACTCAGATCTAGATTCAGCCCCTAAAAGCTCAAATGCCTCCTTGCATCTTTTGGAAACGAAAATCCTCCCTGCTCACAGAACACCTTCAGTGAGGAGGGAGCACACTGGTGATGCTAAGAAGGGCTGGAGAACTGAAATCAGCCCTAAATCAGCAGCAGCTACTGCCTCATTTGGTTTATGAGCTGCTCCCCACAAGCAAAAACAGTTCTGTTTCCAACTGCAGTTTTAGAAGCTTCAAAACATCCTAATGGTGTCTTTAAAATCCGCTACCTGGGCTGAGGGAGCTGAGCCTGACATCACCTATAGAGGCCCCAGTGCCTCTCTGACCAGATCTGGTACATAGAATCACAGAACTGTTTGGGTTGGAAGCTCACACAGTATCCCCCCCTTGCCATGGGCAGGGACACCTTCCACTACCCCAGGTTGCTTCAAGCACATCCAAATCTGACTTTGGACATTTCCAGGCAGAGGGCAACCTGTGCCAGGACCTCACTGCTCTCACTTTTCCCAAGGGCAGGGTGACACTGTGACCCATCCCAGGGTAGGAGCTGTTTCACCAGTCTGCAGAAAACCAGGACAGAGCTCATGATTCTCTCAGATCCTACAAGGAGATCCACTGGTGTCATTTCAATATGCTTCCTCCATTTCTGCTGGGCTGGTTCCTAATGCCTACTCAACCCAGCGCCCCAGTTGTTGAGAGAAATGGGGTGCTGGCCCCAGTGTTTCAAAGCTGCAGCTCTGCTCCTCTACATGCTGTGCTGGTGTGGTCACTTACAATCCCAGAGGAACGCGAGGTAGTTCGGAGTCTGCGCTGGCGGGGAGAGTAAATCCAGTACCTCCCATCTGTGAACTGAGTGGCCCCAGGACAAGTGAGGTGAGAAAAGAAACAGAGGAAAAAAAAAGGGTGATGTGACAGACAGGATGAAAGAGAAAGCAAAAAACAAGGGGTTGGGCAACTCCAGGCCTGAACAGGTGAGCAGGTGGGAAAGCCGTGCAGGGGAGAGCAACGCCCATGCCCTGCCACACTCTGCACTTTTATTCTCTAGGGATGGACAGGAGAACCAAGTGCTCTCCAGGAGCAGACTTCCAGTCATCAGATCACAGTCCCCTGGGACTGGCCAGATCCTCCTTTGCACACACCATCCCTTCACCCACCATTGCCCCTGAGCACTCCTGTAGGAGCAGCTGTGGTGCTACTTGAGCGCACACATGCAGCCTCACCTGAGCTCCAGCTCAAGTGGTTTTCCAAGGAGAGTGCCCATGGGAACTCAAATCAGCTTTTCCCTTCATCCCAGCAGTGACAAACACTCCACAGCACACGACACACATTTAATGCAAAACTCTGACTCAGATTAAGTATGAAATGCTGATGAGCAGGCAAGTCACACTCTCTGAACACACTCTGCAGAATTTTCTATTGGACAGAGGTGGCCCTCAAGCTGGGGGGAGTCCATATGCCCAGGGACAGGGAGGAAGAGCAGCTGACCTTCACTAGAAGACACTTGCCATGGGATAGGCAAGGATATGTCTGCACACAGCTGCCATCCACAGGCAAGGAGGGAGCATCAGTGTTAGAGGAGCTGTTTGCATTTTCAACAGCATGCATCCAACCCCAAACAAGCTGTAAAACAGGGCTGATTCCTTCCACAGCTCCCACAAGCCTCAGAGTGACTCAGCAATGAGTGAGCAGCTCTGCAGCAGAGTCACAAGAGCCCAGGGAACTGGCTGCAGTTTAGTTTAGCCTGAAGGAGCCCATTGCATAGGCTCAGGTCACCTCCAGCACCACAGAACCAACAGCAACAAGTCGGAGCAGGGAGGAGCTGGGCACCTCTTTTAATGAGGGTTCCAGTGCCCAGGCACAAGAGAGAGCTCAGCTCTCACAGGACAAGCACTCAGCTCTGCTCTGGGAATCCATGGGACAGGTACGTGTTGCTAAAAAACCTCTTCTCTGGTCTGCAGAAGTTGCTCAGCCATTGTGGGAGCTGAGTGAGGACCAGCACCAGGCTCCACGGCGTTCTGCTGCCAACCACCAACTTACTCCCTGGCTCAGCACTAGACTCCCACTGCATCACCTAATGCAGCCTGCAGGGAAAGGAAAAGCCGGAGTTCACCAGAGCCCAAGGTCACCCTCTGCAACCACCTCCCTTTGGGTCTAGGCCATGTTCGTGTCAGGAAAGCAGCCAAGATCTCTGGCTGAGGAAGGAAGAACCTCTCTGTTGCACCCACATCACCTTGGCTTGTCCCAGGAGCAAATGTGCTGGCCTAGATAAGCACTTGTGCTTGGAAGTAGAGCAGCACAGCTACAGCTACATCCACAACAGGAGTACCACCTGTTTGAGCCCCACTAGGTGCTTTTGAGTTCTCCAAGTTTAATCCAGTTCCCTGCATTGAAAAACCCACCCAGCACTGAGGTCTCAAGGTGCTCCACACCAAGATGGTGCAGGGCAGTCACTGCCCTGCACCCGACTGCCTGGAATGGATACTGACAGCCTTGTCCAGCCCTTCCCATCACACTCCAAAGGTCAGGTGGAGAAGGTCTCTTACAAAGTATATGTCTGTGACTGGCACGTCGTCTTCATCTGAGGCCTGGCTGGCTGGTTCCGAGGCCTGGCTGGCTGTCTCCACCTCTACAGTGGCTGTGGATGTGACAATGGCACAGGCTGAAGAAGCTGCCTCTCTGTGGAGGGGAAAGAAATGACAGTCTAGTCACTGCAGTCAGGACAGGAGCAAGCAAAACCGATTTACTACAGAGGAGCTGAAGATGCTATGCTGTCACATCCTGAAAGGTCACGTTAGGGCAGGTCAGGTCAGAACTGTGCTCAGCCTCACCAAACAGCCAGCAAAGCCTCCAGCACAAGCAGCTACAGCTCAAAACCCACTGTGTAGGCTCTGCTCAACACTCTAAAACACTCACTCTTTGACTTCTTCTTCTTCAGGAGCTACAATCTCAACGTCACACTTGGGCTCCAGCTCGACACTGATTTGCTGAACCTCCTCCTCGACCCGCACCTCCTCGTGTGACCTGGAAACCAAAGGGACAGGCCCAAAGACTCAGCTGGGCATAAGTTACGCATAGCCCTCAATTTTAGGTCAGCCTGAATCAGCCCAGAGCCAGCCAAGCCTCTTGTGCAGCTCTGCTCCAGCATACAGCTGCTGCTGCTGCTACCGTGGCAAGGGCCTCCCAGCACAGACTCAGTGGCTGATTTCAGCTCAGAGGGAGCACCCAGACCTCCCAGGACTGAGGGCTTGGATAGCCAAAACTCCTAGGGAAAGAAATCAGTCCTGGAAGATGGCAGGAATAAAAAGGTAGGAAAAGAGGACAAGAGCAAAGGAGTTGAACAGCCAGTGCAGTGCTGCAGGAAAGACAGGCAGTATTAAATGGAGCATGGGAGCAAAGAAAACTAGCCTTTGGGGAAAACTTGTGTCCAGAACTAGCCTGGCACCAGGCCAGAGCTTCTGACCTCTTCCAAGATTCCCAGCACACCAAAGCTGCTCCAGGGTTGAGATCAGATTTATCTCCACACTCTGGAACTGTTTCTGACAATATTCACTTTAATACCTCATGCTATTAAAGTAATTACTTGTGCCAGCAGGGCTGGCTCCACTGTCCCCATGGGAAGGAGGAGCAGGAGCCTGCCAAGCTGAGGGGCAGCTGTCAGAGAAGGGCTGAGCTCTGGGTTCACTGACAGCACTGTCCTGCTCCAGGCTGGCTCTGACCAGAGCTGGGGCCAGTGGGCAGCACTTCTGTCCAGCTCCATGCAAGGAACTCACTACTCTCTTCCTCACTAGGCTGTACCTCTAACCTGGAGTTTTTCAAATTCAGTTCAAACCTGAATTCCCCAGCAGACCAGAAAAACCAGAGGTGTGACACATTCCTGAGCAAGTTGGATAAGGTTTTTTCCATCTCAGCTCAGGAATGTAAATTCTTGCTTTAATAAATTTGTGTCTGCACTGGTTTTCATCAGGGGATCCCAGAGAGCTCTACAAGTGCATAGGTCCCTACTCTCCTAGGAAGGGCACATGGAGGCACTGGTACTAGAAAGGGACAAATTTGGCAAAAAACCAGCAAAGCTGGCCACACCTGCAAATGGTTGGTGTAGCTCTGGCAATTATTCTGTAACAGAGAGATCTACTCTGACCAAGCAAGTGAGCTCCCTGAGTGCTCTCAGGTCACTGATTCACCTGACCTATTTCTGGATGAGCAGTCACATACTACAGCAGCTCCCTCCCTCCATAAGGCACTGTTGAGTCTGAACTATTCTGGATAAAGTCACTGCATTTGTCACATGGGCCCATCACTGGGGCCTGGGTTTAAGTCTCCAATTTTCAGCAGTTTCTAACACTGGATTCTGCAGGATATGAGGTGCTTCACAAGTCCCTGATACTTCACATAGTGAGCAGGTCCCTGCCCTCTGGGGCCAGGAATTTACCCAGATTCAGCAACATGCAGCATCCAGAGGCATTTTCATTAGGAAATACCACAGAAAGGGATTTTTTCACAGTGCATGTTAACCGAACTTAGCAAATCACCCAGAGTGTGGAACAATGGCAGATGCCTGTAATGTGGGGCAAATCCTCATCTTGCAAAGACCTTTACTTCCAGGCACCAAATGGGAGAGAGGACATCAGCCTGTCAGGCTCCTCTGGCTATGGCACATCCCAGGACTGGGTCTCTGATGTAATTTCAAAGCCTACTACACCTACACAATGTCCTGGAAAGTGAGGGCAGAGCCAGCAGCTTCTGCTGGCTCCTTGTGCAGATTCTGCTGATATGGGCAACGGGGTATTTTTTACTGGTGCAAAATATTTCCACAATAATTTCCATATATGAGCCTCTAAAATCAGACACCTCTCTGCAGCACAGCATTTCTGTCCTACCTTGCCCTTGGCTCTGAGACACCACAGGAGGGAAAAAGCCTCACAGATTTCTGAAAACACTGGAAGCTACTTCTGCGGGGACTGAGGATGCTCAGTGCCTCACAAAGTCAAAGCCCTGTCATTTTGCCCAGGCCTCAAGCAGATGCTCAGAGGAGGAATGTTCCTGCTGTCAGTGCTCACTTACTTGCTTAAAGGGAGTTAAATGACCTTCCTTAACTCTGGTGCAGGTTGGGTGGGTAAATTTGGACAACACTGTTGTCCCCTTTCCTATCAAATAACTGTGATATTTTCAAAGCACTAAGAGATCTGCTTTGCAAGGAAAATTCTGTGTAAGAAATGGGGTTTGTCTGATTGCAGCAGCAGCTCAGCATCCATGCCAAAATCCTGGAGCTGCTGAAATTCCCACTCAGCTCTCTAAGACACCTTTGCACAGGGATAAACATGAGGTCTCTGTGCAGCAGAGAGAAGATGAGATAAGAAGACAGGAGATCCATTTCTCACCTGCCATCCTGCCCTGAGGAGTGTGTACGCCTCCTGCGGAAAGAAAACAGAAGAGTTTGGAGGAGCAATTTAAGCCAGAAATCCTGCACTGTCCCCAAATCTACCTCCACATCCCATGAGGGAGATGTTCTACTTAACAGCTGACACTTCTTCCAGCAATAATTAATCCCATCAAAGCTGTGTCTGCTTGCTCCCAGGAGAGATTTAATTAAAATCGGTCATTAGCATTCCAGAGTGCAGGGCAGTCTGCCGGGATCTGCAGCACAGAGAGGAACAGCAGCCACTCGGCGCCAGTGGGAGCAGGGGAAGTGTCCTCACCTGTACCTGGGCTGCTCAGAGGTCTCCGAGGGAGATCGCTCGGGAACAGAGAGAGATGTTGACGATAGTGTCGTGGCTATGGAGGCCGTGGTAGCTTCTTCAAAGGAAGGAGGAGTGCAAGGGAGCAGGTCTGGCCTGCCTGCTGGCCCAGAGCAGGGGCAGGGGAGAGGCAGGAAGAAGAGATGATTAAGTCAAACACCAACACTTCACCTACACCAGCCCCATGTGAGGCTGTTCCACCATGAACCTGCACGCTCGCACTGAGACTGAGCACTCAAACCACAGACAGGCAGGAAGTTTAGTTGGGTCCATGAACATGACACCTCTCCCAAGGCAGTCTCTCCCTCTGGAGAGAGCCAGTCAGCACCACTTCCAGCACAAGAGGCAGGGAATAGAATGCCAATGAAGACTTCTCACTGGTGACCAAAGCTGGATTAGAGGCTTGGATCACCAGAGATAGATAGCCAAATGAATTAAGAGACGAACTGAGTGTCCAGTGTTTTACACAAGGAGCAATCCAACGCTTGGAGCTTGTCCTCCAGCACACAGCTGTAAATGCAGCCAGATGGAAGTGAAGGAAAGGCAGCACAGAACCAGCCCCTTCCTCTGTTTTCCAATGGCAAGATCTTGCCTGTTATAACTGCCCAAACACTGTCATTGGAGTGCTGCAGTTCTCAGTCACCATCCCCCTTCCCCCCATTTTTTTAAAGGGTAGAAAATGCAACTTTCTGATGGCTTTTGAGCTATGACTACGGTCCCCCTTGGCAGAAGCTGTCTTGCAGCAGTGATGCAGGTGACCATTTTTACTGCAGAACCCCACAGTGCTGCAAAGAAGGGATTTGGTCTCCTTTGATGCAGAGGTGTTGCATCAAGTACCTCCTGGTGCTGCGACAAAACAATGTACTCTTACCTTCTTCCCTGTCCTGGTTAGGTTTAGCACCTGCAAAGCACAGCAAGACATGCAATGAAGAGCTATCCATGAGGAAAGATCTGCAGTTGGTGCACAGTGGGGAACTTGATGAGAACAAGGGAGGATCCTAAGGAACTGCTAGGAAAGAGAGGGTAACCACAGAGCCAATACCCTGAGCGGGGCTGTCACCTTCATCATCGAGCGTGGGGTAACTCCTGGCTGCCCGCAGGTCGTACTGGGTGTCATCCTTCTCAGAGGCCAGCTGGCTGGCCGAGAACGCCGCTGTGGGACCCGCCGTCTTCACGGCCAGCAAGGCACTGCGCCCTTTCTTTGAGGGGGACGACTTCAGAGCTGGGGGAGGGAGGGACACAGAAGGTCTAAGTACCACTGCCAGCTACTGTCACACCAAAGGCTTTTTTCCCTTCACAAGGAGAGGCTCTGCCCTTACACACATCCCTCTGGGACTGAACCCAGGTCAGGTGCGGGGACTGGGTGGGAGCCTGAGCAGACCAAGGCAAGTTGTGACAATCTGAGGGCTCTACAGTTCTTAGTTTTGCTCTGTGTCATGGAATGCTTTGGGCTGGAAGGGACCTTAAAAAACCCATCTCATTCCACCCCCTCCATGGGCAGGGACATGGGCACTAGGCGCAGGTTGCTGCAAGCCCTGTCCAACCCAGCCTTGGACACTGCCAGGGATGGGTAGCCACAGCTACTCTGGGCAACCCGTGCCAGGGCCTCACCACCCTGATTTCCTAACTTCTAATCTAACCCTGCCAGCTCAAAACTATTGCCCCTTGCCCATCACTATCTGCCTGTATAGAAAGTCCTTCCCCCTCCTTTTTCTAAGCCCCCTTTAGTCACTGGAAGGGGCTCTAAAGTCTCCTGAGAGCCTTCTCCAGGCTGAACACCCCCAGCTCTCTCAGCTGTACCACAGTGGAAAGCCCTGCTCAGCCTCTAGCCCAGGCTCCTTGTGAGGCCTGCAGCAACAAGGCCAAGGTAAAGCCTCACAGCACAGCACCCCCTGAACTTGGCACTTACAGGAATTCTTTCGAAACACCGTGTTGGTCATGAATTTGAAGAATCTCTCTGCATAAAAGCTGGGTCTGTGTACTGACACCGTGTCCTACAACAGCAAGAAGCAATTGTTTAATTTTAAAATGATCCCTCAAGGCAGAGTTGCTGTAACAACCAACACAGTCTTTTTTATTCCAACATTTAGCATTGACAGAGCCTTAAAATGGAAAGGCTTAATTGAAACACTCTAATTAATGCTATAAATAACCCTGAAGCACTGCCTCTGATTGCATTTGATTATATTCTTGCTGTGATTTTATTCCTTTGTAGACTTCCTGGATTTCTTTTAAACACTGGCCTGATTGCATACATAGAATTTCTTCTGGCTTTGCTGGCTGCCATTCCAAGCACACCTGGATACCTCTGTATGTCACACAGACCCCCAAATTCAGCCAAGTGTCTCCATACATTTCAAATATTTTTGTTTAAAATACTAAAACTGAAGCTCTTTCTGCTTCTGATGTTTGACTGCACTCCCATGACTTGGCATCTCCACATTTCCTTTGCCACTTTAGGGGAAGCCATGAAATGCAAGGCTGAAAAACAGTTTCCACATCCAAGGTTGCTCTTTCAGAAACACACACCTGGCTGCTGTAGGAATGAAGCCAGTAGAGAAATGTGGAAAGGGATTTACTAGCAGGGAGCTTGCTGAAGTGGAAACAGCCAGTCACCAAAGAGCACAGGGCTCCTGACAGCCCAGGAACACACACACACGGGTGTGTGCTCCTGGTGTCATGGGAGGAGGAGAGGGACAGACAGGAGCACGGGAGGAAAGCTGTGAGCACAGCAGCTCAGCATGTGAGGAGCTGGATTGAGCAAGAAAACCTGGCTGGGAATAAGTGGCACCATCCAGCTGTGCAGGAATGAGAGGCAAGAACTGCTCTTTCCATCAGCTGCAGCTGTGCCAGGTCAGGCTCTATAAATAGCCACCAGGTAATCCTGTGAGGCTCGCTCCTGCCTCTGCACAGGTACTCACCCCATCATGGACAAGGGCCTTCCAGGTGTGTTCTAACTTCTTGATGAACCTAATTCCAAGGAGAAGTGGAGAGAAAAATAAAGATACAGATTCAGGCGTGCACTCTGTACCAAGCCCCCTGTCATACCCTCTAGGGGAAATCCCTGAACTGCCAATGTCACCAGGACTGAGCTTTCTCCAGCATCTCCCCAGGATTGCCTAGGAACATCACAGGGAAGGGGGAGCTGGGTTGGAAGAGGTGCACCTTCCATCCCTGGAGATATGCTTCCCACACTGTGATGGGAAACTACTTCTTTATGAGCAGCTCATCACCCTGGACAAAGGGCTGTGTGTCTCCAGCTGCTCTAAGGACATGACAGAAGCCCATGGCCAGCTTGGGGCAGCCATATCTACTCATGCTCACAGTCTCCAGGAGAGGACATCTTCCCTGCTTTCACTTGGTAATATTAAAAGAGATGATATCAGCCAGAAATACACACGGCTAGGTTACCTACCTGTATGACTGCAGGATATCTATGATTCCTACATGCAGCAGGAGACGCTCTCCTTTGCCATTCACTGCTGGGATCCCTCCCATCCTGCAGGTAAAATAGGACTTCAGCAGGTGCAGCCTCAGCCAGAGCTATGACACCCAGCTCTGGGGCAGGGCAACAGCAGCTGTGCTAAGGTGTCAGACACATTCTAAAACCGGCATGGTCACTCTGTGCACAACCATGGGAGTCACCAACTGACCTGGCCTGACCCCAGGTGTCAGGGTCACTGCCTGCATGGCCAAACACCAGTATCATGACAAAATTATCAGGACCTGTGTCGTGTGGCACAGCTGTGCCCGGGCCAGAAAGCACCATGGAGTTTTTTCCCACCTGCTTTATTCCGGGGATCAAGTAATTTATCAGGTCAGCAAGAGCTGTCTGCCACTAGGGCAGTAAACCCTTAAGGACAAGAGTATTCCCAGTGCCATTCACACTAATGCCATCCTGCCAAAGGTGCAGCAACCATCAGCACCAGCACAGAACCAAAGCACAGGAGTACCAGACACTCCTTCAGGCAGCCACTGCAATTATTGTTGCCCCCTGAAGGACTGGAAACACCACAGCATTATCTTAGCTCTCAGAACTGACCCTCCATCAAACCCACAGCAGCTGGCTTCAGACGGCAGCAAGCTCCACCATTCCCCAGGAGCCAGGGAGCCAGGCAGAACCCCAGATCAAGCACAACACAGGCCTGGGGCAACCCTCAGCCTCCAGCTCCAGCTGTGACACCAGCACTTGGCTACAGTGCTGTCTGCTAACCCCACTGGGATGGCCTCAGGGAACTGCCAGGGATTCCAAAGGTGGGAGTGATGGAGAACTCCAAGCTCCTAGGGACAGGCTGATCCCTACTTTTGCTCCAGTATCTGGGTGCTGAGCTAGAACTGAGCTAGTATCTCCTCCCCAGGGCATGGGTAGATGTTTAGAGGCTGTTGCACAAGCTGACAACCTACAGTCTGGCCTAAGAAGAGAGACTGCTGTGAGGTCAGAGCCTTTCAGAATTATTTCCAACCCTGGCTTCCCCCTTTCCCACCACAATGGCAGCACTACAAAACCCCAGGAGAACTCCTCCCTAGAACAGTTCCTGTGGGCCTCATTAGGGATTTCCCACTCCAGCCTCCATCTCTGCCCCTCCCAGCAGCACAAGCAAGCCCAGGTTTCACCTACGTGTCATCTGTGTCTATGGACTCCCCCCGGGCAGCCCCTCCCTGGATGGACTCCATGGCTGTGGAGTACAGGGCCTTCTGCCCCACGGGACGCTTCTCATCCGATGTGCTGTGGGCTCCCTCCGACAGCTGCTCCCGCTCATGCTGGTCTATGTTATGAACCCCAAGCAGGAGGCTGTAGTCCATGATTTTAAAGCTTTCCAATACCTACAGGTCAGCATTGAGTTCAAGAACAAAGACAAAATATCAAGCCAGCAGCAGAAATATAGACCCCGAAGCACAAAAGCAAAGCAATCAAATCAAAGCATCCTGTCCACATCCCCATTAAAAACTCCTTTGACAAAGCCTGAAAGTTTCTGAACCAACAGTCACCTCTGGGCTTGACTGCATAGTTTTGGGCATCTCACAATCACACCAAAGGCCTGAAGGCTTGCAAACAACACCACTGTATCTGCTGCACAGTGACTGGGAAAATGCTCCAGCAGAGCAGCTACAAGGGGAGCAGGCTGCTAAAGTGTGATGCACCAGGCAAAGGAGCACAGTCCTCAGAGGCTGCCATGAGATCCAACTCTACTGCTTGGCTTTGAGGGAAAAGGGCAGGAGAAAGGATTAATCCCACTCTGGGGTCAGCAGATAAGCAAGGTTCTCAATTGGGAATTGCTCTTTCTCATACTCAAGAGCCACAGAGGTTCTGTACCCGGGCCTGGAGCTGCCCTCCTCCTTACCAGACAGTCTCGCTGCAACGTCTTCACCAAAGCACTGAAGGTATCTGCATCCAACATCAGGCCCTCAGGCATGTCTTGGATGAAGTCCAGATCCTTGTACGTAGGGCTGGACTTTTCTTTTTCCTTCTTGGATGCCCGGCGTTTGTAGGTTGAACCTTTGAGGTCGAATTTCAGGTGCATTTTCACCACTCGAGGCAGGATGTTGTTCATCACGACCACGCGGATGTTTTTGCCCCCGGACTGCACACAGTACAGTCCATAAAACTTGGGCAGCAATGTCCGGGGGTTCTGGTTCAGATTCTGTGGCAAGGGTGGAAAAAAAGTATGGAGAAAGGTCATTTGAGCAGCAAATTCCTGCTGTGTTCACCACAGAGCATGACAACAGCTGGACTAGGGATTCTTTGCTGAGAGGTTTACTGAACTTAACATGAGCTCAGTGTACACATTTGACAAAGTACTGCATTTCAATGGCTTTAGGACCTGAAAATACAGGGACTGAGATGTTCAGCACTCTCTAGGCAAATAACCAAGTCCGGAAATCCTCTGCTTTCCCCAAGTATAGCAGCTAAAAAAAGGAAACCAAACTGGGAAAGAAATAAACACAATAAGTGGGAACTTCAAGCTTAAAAATAACAGCTCTCTTTATCTCTCCACAAGTGTCAGAATCAAGAGCCATTCTCTGGCCCAGAATAAACCAGGGACAGGCTTATTTTTTAAACAAAACAACATAAATGTTCTCCTCCTGTCACAGAGTTGCTTCATAAAGCAATCAACCAGAGAGCACGGATATCCTGTTCTGCTGTCATCTCCTTTTTTTAGGCAGCAGAATAATTAGGAATGACATGACAGGCAGGATTTGCTTGTTCAGCTTTGGGCATGTTTGGGAAGGAAACAGAACTTCTCTGCATGCTGTGGCAGGAACGACAGACCTGACAGGTTCTGACAGACAGCAGAAATGTGACTGTATTAAAATTTCATTCCCCTCAGCTCACCCACCTGGGCACAGCAGTGAGCCCTGTGGAGAGCGCCAAAAGTAACAGAGGCAGGTCAAAGGAAACAACTTTAAAGTAACTAAGGATGAAACCACCCTGCTTCCTTTCCCTGACTCCTTTGATATGGGTCGTTTCCCAGGAGCAGCAGGTGATCAGAGAACCCACAGACAGGGGAAAGCTGCAACAGGTCACTCAGAACTCTGCATCAGACAGGTAAGTTCAGTTTAATTCACTGACTGATGATGGCAGGATTAACAGTGCAACTCCATTCCCCCTCAAAATCCCACACCTCACTTACTACACACATTAGGCAACAGGCAGTGCCTTCCAAGAAAACTCAGCCTGTCCAGGAATGTGAGTTTCACCTGCAAAAGCAAGTGATTCACAGAATCTCAGGATGGTTTGGGTTGGAAGGGACTGTAAAGACCATTTGGTTTCACCCCCTGCCATGGGCAGGTACACCTTCCACTGTCCCAGGCTGCTCCATCCTTGGGAACACTTCCAGGGATGAGGCAGCCATAGCTCCTCTGGGTACCCTGTGCCAGGGCCTCCCCACCCTCACAGGGAAGAATTTCTCCCTGGCCTGGCTGTCACTAACTAACACACAGACATCCCATAACCTGCCTCTCTTGGATAAATTTTCCCCAGTAAATATTGAGCAAGGAAAGGATTTTCACAGAACCAGTGTAGGATCACATAAACCCACTGCACCAGGCACATAGATGAGGCAGCAGCATTGCTTCCCATCACCTTCTCCTTGGCATCTTCACAACAAACAAATCCCTGTCCGTTGTAACTGAATGTCAAGAGACCTCATCCATAAAGCTGGAGCCTCCAGCACAGTTGTGCAGGGAGACGAGATCCTGGTTTTTATAGCAGAAGAGCAGGTTTGGGTCCAATTTAGTTGACTCAATGCAAGTCTCAGGGTCTCAATCTCCTGCCTTGCCAGACTGATGTACAAAGCTGGCTGGTACCATGGGGGCCTCCAGCTTGGAATTGCAGCCACTGGTAATCAGGACAATCCTTGGAGTAACGGTCAAACAGCAGGAATGGGTAAGATTCAGAGCAGTGCTTTCCCCACAAAACCAAGGTTGCATGGTTGCCTGGAGAACAGGAAGCTCATGGGGGACCTTTTGCTCTCCACAAGTCCCTGACAGGAGGATGTAGCCAGGGGGGGGTCAGGCTCTGCTCTCAAGGAACAAGGGACAGGATGAGAGGAAACAGCCTCAAGTTGTGCCAGGGGAGGTTTATGTTGGATTAGGGGAAATTTCTTCATGGAAAGGGTTGTAAAGGATTAGAACAAGCTGTCCAGGGCAGTGGTGAAGTCACCATTCCTGGAAGCATTCGAACAATGAGTGGCTGTGGCACTTGAGGACAAGGTTTAGTGTTGACCATCATGGTGCTGAGCTGAAGATTTGACCTGATGATCTTGGTGGTCTTCTCCAACCTTGAGAGTTTTACTATTCTATGATTGCAATCAGCAGCCATCCCCAAATGCAGGGTGGGGCAGATGCACGCTGCCAAGTGAAGAGAAATGAACTAGTTCTGGGAAAAGGACACTCAGAAACACACATCTGGGAAGCCATTCTGAGGCCAGAACATGCATCCAAACTACGGCACAATTATCTGCCTCATATTTACCTACAGAGTTTGCAAATAATCAGTAGGATTTGTGCTTCTGGGACTGGCTTCGCAACATATTGTTAACACTGTCCCTGGCATGGGGGCAGGCCACAAGGCACCCAGGTGGAGGACATGCCCTGTGTAATGCTCTGCCATGATAGAAAAGCTGCCATGACAAAGCCGAGCTGGGTCCGAGGTCCTGGGTGATACACACCATGTAGTATCCAGGAAGGAGCTTCTGCAGGAATTCAGCTTCCTTGTGCATCACAGTTTTTATGATGAATTCATCGTCGCTGGTGACATAGAAGAGGGAGCCGCTGGCCCCGGGGTTGGACAGCTCGATCAGAGGCTCGTTACATAACGAATACTGGCGAGAAAAACAAAAGAAGGTGATGTTTTATTCCCCATTTATTGCAGATTTGAGTTCTATGCCCTCAAGGGCCTTCTCCATCATGTCATGTCCCTGGGAGATTAAGGGGTAGCAAAGCTCAAGTGAGAACTATTTTCATTATAGGTTAGGTCTGAGCAGCCAAACTGATGGACAATTTATAATTAGAGACTAAGATTATAGTTCAGAGCATCCCAACTCAGTATCCAACTAATTATCTGCTTTCAGGAACATCCAGCCTTCATAATGACATCTTATCTGTTCCCATTGTGCCTGTACGCACGTATCACATTCAGGCTCTTTGAGCACAGCCCACCACACGCTGACGGACACAGAGGATTTCAGGAGACACCCTAGTCTGCTCAGGGAACCACATATCACTGTGCTGCAGGGAACACAATGCACTGGCTGTTCTCAGCAGCCTCCTCTGGCCTTGCGCTCCCCTGTTCTCTGCAAAAGCCGGTGCCTGATTCACAGAATCTCAGAAAGGTTTGGGCTGGAAATGACCTTAAAGCTCATCTCATTCCACACATGGGTACATACACCTTCCACTAGACTAGGTTGCTCCAAGCTCCATCCAACCTGGCTGCATTTTTGCAGCCACACTTCTGTCCATCAATTCTGCTGAAAACATGTGACAAGTCTCATCCCAGGCGTGCAATCAAAAGGGATGAGTCCTGCTCAAGCACAGCAAAGAATTCTGCACTGGGACCTGAACCAGGAGAACACGTCTGGTCATCAGGATGCTCTGCCCTCAAATAAGGATTTGCTCAGCAGCAGAGGAAGAAAAAGAGAAAGCAAAGCAGGCAGATGCACTTTATAGCTCAGTGGCCATCCAGGTACTGCAGGGGTCACGTGGGTTCAGGGCAGGATAACAGAACTGTCCTGTGAGATGGGGACAGGGAGGTGGGGCATGGAAGGGAGGTGATCAGAATCAGAGCAATAAATTAAACGCACATCATTATGTAATGGAAACAGCTTTCAGCTCTGCACAGATTAACAATCCCAGACTTGATCAAGTTAATCATCTCATGCATAATTAAAGGCATTTGCTGCTGTGGCAGGCAAGAGACAATCAGGGGAAGCAGAAATAACAAATTAGAGCCATAACCTTTGCAACTGAGGCAAACTCCTTGCCTGTCCTCAGTTCTGAACACTCATCCACCAGGCAGCACTGCCTTGGCTGGCACAGGAGGGGATCACTGTTACCCTCCCACCAGGCACTGGCACAGGTTTGTTTCACTGGCAGGCCTTCAGCTGCAATCACTCCCATCTACAGGTGAAGTCACACAAAAAGGGCTGTTCCATAACGGGAGGGTGTGCCCTCATGGATGTGTTTCTCTCCCCAGTCCACACAGAACAAGATGCCACATAAAGCCAAGGGCCCAAATACCACCACAATGCACTCAAAGCCCCAACAGCTTGTACTCTGAGGTATTTGAAAACCAGCCTTTCCAGCTCTGAGGAGCTTTTGAAGCCCAAGAACAAGCTGTGGTTTATTCTGTCTTTTTAAGATGACTAAAATAACTACACTCACATAGCTGTCCAGTGAGCACACAAGAAAAAATTCCCATCTTTGTCCTTAGAGCCACAGGGGACATTACAGGGTCGCACCCAGCAGAACACAACTCCTTTGGCTTGTAAACACAGTAAGTTATTGTTACCACAAGGACCAGAGAGGGAAGCCCATTGCAGGGCTTACACAGCTCACACTGTGTGCAGGTCATGGCCTCCCTCCACTACAGGCTGGCAGCTGCCGTTCAGCAAACTCAGACTTGGAATCATGGAATGTTTTGGGTTGGAAGGGATCTTAAAGCCCATCTCATTCCATCCCGTGCCATGGGCAGGTGCACCTTCCACTATGTTAGGCTGCTCCAAGACCCATCCAACCTCTCCAGAAACACTCCCAGGGATGGGGCAGCCACAGCTTCTCTGGGCAGCCTGTGCCAGGGCCTCAGCACCCTCATGGTAAAAGAGAATAAAGGCGGAAAAGACAGAGAAATCTAAAAATACATCCATACCAAATAATCATCTGGACGAATCCCAAAGAGCTCTCGGAAGTAGCGGAAAGCCACTGGGGCATAGGTCTTGAACCTGAAGTCGGCGTAGTGGTGAGCCGGGGTGAGGTTACTGCCTTCGCTGCACAGAACACACACATGGGCACGGCCCGTTACTCTTCACCAGACATGGACAGGCACACCAAAGCTGCTGTGTATCTCAGGTGCACTGAGCCTTGCAAAAAGACATCTTTAGGACAACAACTACCACCTTTCTTCTGTGGCAGGAAAACAGGAAAACAGGTTTCAAACTATCTGTCAAAATCTATTTCCAGAGATTAAAAGAACAACCACTTGCCAAGCAGAATATATTTACAGAGAACATAACTTTTATGAGCTTTGTTTATTCACAGTTAGAGAGCTCCCAGAAGGAGTTTCTTCCATCTAAAACATGGTGTGATTTTGTGGAAGAAATTCTAGATGGACAGCTAGAAAGACAAGCACGTAGGAAGGGTAACAAACTGGAGCACACAGTACTGCATCTTGCACTGTGCTTCCCTGCAGGCCAGTGCACTGCAGATTCCAACACTTCCCACTGTTCTGTTTGTATATCATGGAGCAGATTTAAAACATTCAGAGCATGCAACTCTGATCTAAAGACAGATGGAAACTCTCTTGAAAAATCAGTGAGAGGAAAAAAAAAAAAAGAAATAATTCATGCATTCATTCTTTTCCCCTTCTTCTTTACCTTGGGAAAAAAATGCTCTCCACCACATAAAAGTCCTGCATCAAGACATCTCTCTCTGGCTTGGAGCTCAGATTGCCCACAGTATATCCAATCCCTAGCTGGATAGCCCCCTTCAGAGTTGATGAGGTGGTCTGGCAAAAGGAAAAGAGCAGTCAGTGAGCATTTCACAGCAGATAATAAGAATAACATCCCCTGCATTACAACACAGTCATGTCCGTGACTTTTGTGGGGTCATCTCAGGCACCACACACTGCTAACCAAGTTTACCCAGCTGCTGAAGAGACTAATCAGGGCTTCAGACTTGCTGTTTGCAGGATTGTGCTGTCCAAGAGTGCTGCATAAAAATCTCAACCAGATTCATTAATACTGGGCCATAACTTCTCTCAGTCTGTCACTTACACTTGGGTGCCATCCCCCACTCCCCAAACCCAAACCTTTTTGTAGGTGGTTTCCCCAGAAGCATCCACACTTCGATGGCCAATCTTCTTTCCTTGGCCTGGCTGTCCTGGCAGTCCTGGCAGTGATGGGCCCTACAAGAACAAGGGCAGTCAGGGCACAGGCTGAGCTGCCACCAAGCACATACAGAGCAGCACAGCCACATTCCCACACTGTACTGCACACAGGGATCATGGTACTGCTGGAGAAAACCCTGCAGAGCACCAACAGGTGAAACTGAAGTTCTCTGAATTACACTTCCACCCCTCAAGATGAGTTAGAATAGCAACACTCCACCTGACACCCCCACAGCATGTTGGCAGAGCCTTCAGCAAAGATGCCGAGCTCGGAAAAGATCTGGCTGCCAAGATTCCCCTGGTGCTTGACTGCGGTTTCCCATTGATTTTAAACAGTGATGTATTAAATCAAACAGCCACAGAGATTTATTCGTAAAATCCCACGCCCTCAGGTGTCACACTGACACGTTGGGTTTTGCTGGAGAGATCAGAGCCAGCTAATGGGGACAGCCCAGCCCCACTCACACTGAGATAATCCATTTAAGCAAGATCTCATCTGTTTACAATTCCAAGGCTGAGCCCACACAGGATGAGCCACAGGAATGTCTCTTCCACAAGTTTTGAAGTTTACAGAAACTATATAGACTGTCAGCACTTCAGGGTGACAACAAACCTGCTCCTGTCCCCTTCTCCTTTCCTACCTTCTGAGTCTGCCTAGGCCCTTCTTTGCCAGCCCAGGAGGTAGCAGGCTCTGGCTGCTCCTTTAACAGCCTGGTGTAACCAGGTGTTGAGAAGCTCCCTGCAGCTCCTTTTGCAGCCCTAAGGACTCTCTACTCCACCACCAGTCAACATGGCATCCACACCCAAGCTCTCTGCCAGTTGAACCCCATGGATCCTGGAGCCCACCAGACAGCTAGAAATGCAGGTGAGAGACAAGCATAATTTTGGGGTTTGCTACATTGCAGAACAGCTTCAGATGTTTCTTTGAGCAGCATGCAGAGAGATCCAAGGTCACCTCCCAAGTTCTTTCCACTGTCTACCCCACCACTGTTCTATCCCTGTCCCTCTTTGAGTGCTGCACAGACTCAGCTCTGAACCAATGGCTCCAGCAGACAATGGATAATTTTGCTCACACTAAGAAGTTCTTTGTACTTTAGCTTTTGATCAAGAGCTTGCAGTTATTTCTGGTCAATCTGCTTGTACTTCTCGTACTAAGGGGCAGTCTGAGCTCTCCTTCAAAAATCCTATTTCCTACCCTATTTTATTAGCAAGGCCAGCCTTGCTTCTGAGCACTCCTCCTCCAGCAGCTGTGAGCAGCAGCACAGCTCAGCCTCTCCTGTCAACAGCTGGATCTTACTCCATGCAAGCCCAAGCTGAGCTGTCCTGCCTTGCCAATGGCTCACTATCATCCTCCCAATGTGATGAGTAGACACAGGCAGGGGGAAAACAGACTGCCATCCTAGGAAGTGCTGTAACAAAAGTCTCTTCCAGTCTCTTCCTCTGTCTGTGGCTGTTTCCAGGGCAAGAAAAAGTGGCCCTATTTGTGCATTGAACAATGCAACCAACTTCCACAGAAGCTGAGCTTCCCACTACACGTATTCTGGTGCAAAAGAATCAAGTGTCACATTCCAGACAATTTCATGGGAAGATTTTGCTGTTTGTGTATACACAAGCTCATGATCCCAGGTGAGGAATGGGAAGGACGATGTAAAAAAATTTGATCAAACAAAAATCATTTGAACATGATGCCCTAAACCATGAGTGTGGGTTTCAGGGAACAGCTTTCAGGCACAGAGCCTCCTACTAGATTCCCTGCTGCCAACTGTGAAGAGTTTTGCTCCAGAAGGTAACAGTGACTCAGAACCTGTGACCTGGAATATCTACAAGAGAAGATGAGTCCCTGGAGATGTTCCCCTGTTTTGGGCTTCACAAATTACAGCCTCCCTGACTTGCTCCCACCAGTGGCTAAGACCCACCACAGAGGCCTGCAGATGCCCAATACATGCATTCTCCAGTTCCCACCTCCAGGTGCTAGTGTGGAAGAGGTGCCCTCAGTCACCAGTGCAGAGGCATCATGGATCACATAGCCAAAACTGGCCACATGATGGACAAATTGATGACTTCACATCCCTTCTGTGGCTGCAGTGGTGCCAATGAAGAGACTCTGGAGATCTGCCACTAATTTTATTTCTCCCAAATAACAGATATTGATTTTGCAGTATTCATGTAAGTATTTTGAAATGCAGTTTTGCTCAAAGAAGGCAGGCAGAAGAGTTTCCTAGAGCTCTGTGTTCTAATTTCTCAACACAGGATTGTCAAACCCAGCTTTACACATCTTACCTCAGTGATGGCTGTCTTGTTTGGGCCCAGACCTGCAGACAAAAAGGAAGAGCATCAGGAGAAGTAGGGACATCAAATAAAAACCCCCAATCCAACCACCAAAATTCTGAGAAAACAGCTCAATGCTTTGTCTTTTCAAGTACAACAGCCAGCCTTTAGAGTAGCTGGTTTTACTCGGTTTTCAGCTTCACTAGTGCAAGAATCTGATGGTATAGGAGTCACCTGAACAATTTCATATTCAGAAGCACAAAAACGCACATTTTTTTCCCAGCAACAGTATTTCTAGAGACTTCAGGAGAGAGAGTCTTGCAAATCTCTGCTGCCTCATTAAGCAATGGGTCCACACTACACTGAAGAGTTGGCTCCACACAGAAGCCCAGAGAGACACTCTTGAAGCTGTTTTCCAGCCACTCAGAAGGCACTTAAAAAACTATATTGACAATTGAATATATTTATAGGATCCTATGTCCAAATATATCACACAAATGAATGCATCATTCATCTTTATCGCTGCCTCAGGAGAAGTCACTGCTGCTTCATTACAGCCAACGGTGGAAATCAGGGTTTTGCCCCAAGCTTTTAAGTATATAATCAGAGGAAACACAGGCCAAAACCTTCTGACATGAGGCCCTCTCCCATTTCCTAGCAAGAGTTTGTTTTTCTGAGTTTTTCCAAGCCCAAGTTTGCAAGAAGCTCCTTCATTTCAGACAGCAGGGAGCACAGGCTCCTGTGTGGATTGTGAGACCAAGAGATCCAGCCCAGTTGGCTTCTGAGAGCTACCATGAGGGATCAAGAGCTGCTGAAGAGGAGCTCCCCACACCACCCCAGCACCTCTGTGTGCACAGGCCAGTTCTCATGGGGGAGTCTCCTGCACAAACACAAACTCAAGGGACAGGTTTAAGGCCTTACTTCCAGGTATGAACCTGCCATTCCCTGCTCCTGTCCTACAGCGTTCCTACAGACAGAAATCCTTATCAACCCATAATCCTTTAGAAAGGGCTTAATTTTGCAAGAGACCATTGAGTGCAGTTTTGAGTTCATCTACATTCAAATTAGGGCATGGTCTTCTCCAGGGGGAGTGGACGTCCCTCCTGGCTGGAGAGCAGGAAAAGCCCCAGAGCACCCAACCCAACTTGTGCTGCTTCAGCATCTCCCCCATTTGGCAAAGGAAGAACTTTGACGGTTTACCCGTGGTACCTGTTCAACCCCCTCAAAGAGAAGCAGTGATGCTGCTCCAGGGCTTGTTTCAGAAGGAGCCTGAGCAAGAACCTGGGCATCAGTACCTGAAGGGGCTCCAAGAGAGCTGGAAAGGGACTTTGGACAAGGGCTTGGAGGGACAGGACAAGGGGAAATGGCTTCCTACTGCCAGAGGGCAGGGTTAGATGGGAGATTGTAAAGAAGTTCTTCCCTGTGAGGATGGTGAGGCCCTGGCACAGAGTGCCCAGAGCAGCTGTGGCTGCCCCTGGATCCCTGGAAGTGTCCAAGGCCAGACTGGACAGGGCTTGGAGCAACCTGGTCTAGTGGAAGGTGTCCCTGTCCATGGCAAGAGTGGAACAACATGAGCTTTAAGGTCCATTCCAACCCAAAACATTCCAAGATTCCATGATAATGGGATGACAACACCAGGGAAGTGTGTGACTCGGTTACATTCCGGAAAATATTTCAGGCTCTGAGAGCAAATAAACAAACCCAACAAAAAACCCCCTGGTGATCACAGGGAAGATGAAGCATCTCTAACTTGGAAGTGCTGCATCTTGATCTCCACAAACTGGGCAGTTCCTCATGTGAAACAGGTCATGTGGCATTTGGAGCTGTCTGCAGAGCGCCCCCAGGCCTACAGCCCGGCCTGTGGGGCAGAGCCAGTGCGCATTAATCACTTCTTGTTATTCACTTTTA
Organism: Polioptila caerulea; assembly: GCA_013397295.1. Classification (NCBI taxonomy): domain Eukaryota; kingdom Metazoa; phylum Chordata; class Aves; order Passeriformes; family Certhiidae; genus Polioptila; species Polioptila caerulea. The sequence goes on from VYXF01000199.1 coordinate 27,936, forward strand.
AACAGCGCCCTTCCTCAGGAACAGTCACTGAAATGCCACTCCCTCTGTTCCACAATCCCACTGCAAACAGGCAGAGGGAAGTGAGCAGAGTGGGAACTCGAGGGGTGCAGAACAGCTCCCCTCTGTCACACAGAGGCTCAGAGCAGGCCCCCTCAGGTGAGAGGCTGTTGTTGGCACAGGCGGGTGACACACACCACGAGTGACACGAACCCTGTCACTCCTCCAGCTCTCAGACTGCAGCAGCACGTGGGTCAGGACCATTGCAAGCTAAAACTGTGCTGAAAAATTAGTTCTTTGGTCTAAGCCAACACAATTTTGTGATCACTGAACAGAACACCCTGCAATGGCCTGGAGAGAAGGAAATAAGGCTCTGAGTGAGCATTTGGTTAATGAACTCCCAGGGCACAAGCTGAAGCAGCACTTCCAGACCATGGGGGAATCCAAAGGAGCTAATGCTGCTCTAGATTGAGTGCTGGAAATCACTGGGAACACAGCGCAGCTGAGAGCCCTGGGCCAGGGGAATGTGCTCTCCCTGCATGGCTGCCACTGCTCTCCTGCTGCACTAATCTCATTTCTGCACTTTGTCACAATTCCAGAGCAGGAGATTATCTTTAATTTTGTGATAATTACCACAAGCCACTTTCATTCTCAGCTTTTAAGTGTCTGCTGCTGTACACGTACCAAATGTGGAATCAACACCAACCGTCTGCACAAAGGAAAGGCATTGGAGGCAAGGAACCACAGATCTCTGGGAGAAATGATGCCTGCTATGGGCAAGAGCAACTTCAGCAAAACTTCCCTCTTTTTACTAATAAAAAGTAATCAGCTTTATAAAATCAACTTGTCTAGTCAGAAAATGTAAAAATCATCCACTGGCTCCTCTGTGCCTGGCACACGGCTGTGCTCGGCTCAAACAAGCTGACAGATGGTCGGGCAAAATCTGATTTAACTCCAGCTCCAGGGGTTATTGAGCCACGAGGCAGCGCTGGGGTTTGCAGGAGTGGGAGCACTGCTGCGGGAAGTTTCGACACTTACCAAGCTAATTGAAATGATTCTTATCCGATTTGGTGTGGCTTACAAGGCTGTGCTCAGAAATGTGATGAGCGGCTCTGGAGGGGAAACCCTGAGATGAAACCCCAACTTTCTGCCCTGCCTCCAGTCAGTGCCTGGGATCTGCCAGGCACTTCATGCATGCTTGACCTGCTGCCTTCAGTTCTGTTCTCATCTGTGCATGGCTTTGAGTGACCCTGTCCCAGTGCTTGAGCTTCTGTGGAGCCGCTGAAATAAACACTTCAGTTGTGGCATTCAGCAATTCCCACCTCAGACTTTAACTTTTTTCCATATTCACAGTCACAGCGGCCATCTCCACCACTAAGCTGACGCCCTGCAGGACAGGCAGGAATTTCCTCCTGGAAAGCCTCTGCACATGAAAGGGCTCAAGTTTCAGCTCTACCAGGCAGAGGAGCAAAATCCCCACAAGGTAAGGGTGCTGAGGCCCTGGCACAGGTTGCCCGGAGAAGCTGTGGCTGCCCCATCCCTGGAAGTGTTCCAGGCCAGGTTGGATGGGTCTTGGAGCAACCCGGGACAGTGATGGTCCCTTCCACTCCCTCCAAACCAGGTGAGGCAGGTTGACTTGCCAAAACCCTTCATCAGCAAAACAGGCATTAGAGGCTTCTGTCCACGGGAAAGGAATTTCTTAAAAGGTTTACAAAAATCCAGCAGAAGTCTAATTTAAGATCACAGAATCCTAGAATATTCTGAATTGGAAGGCACCCACAAGGACCATTGAGTCCAAGTCCTGTCCCTGCACAGGCCCCCCACCCTGGGCATCCCTGGCAGTGCTGTCCAAAGGCTCCTGGAGCTCTGGCAGCCTTGGGGCTGGGACCATTCCCTGGGGAGCTTGGGCAGTGCCCCCATGATCTAGTAACTAAGTTTTCTTTATAAAACAGGTCTATACACACAGACATATATTTATAAATTGCAAATATCTGATGCTTTATGATGCCCTAGAGAAGTCAAAACAAATCTGAATAATCAATGCACTCCTTTCTCTGATCAGAACTGCTGCTGCATCTTTACTAAAAGCTTTATTTAAGGGTTTATAAGGATATAGAATGTGACCAGAACTAAAAATATGTGAAAATATAAATGCCACGTAAGCTCCTTGGCTGGAGGCTGCAACAGCATGATTCCCCCAGAAATCCAGCACACCAGAGACCTGCAGTTTGCCACTCACACTCAGCCTGGTCTCGTGGAAGGTGTCCCAAAGGAGTGTGTCTCATTTTTCACTTTCTCCATTGAGAACAAGACAATGTGACACACCTGAGCAGCCCATTTGGACAATGAGGGATGTGGAGACTGTAACCAGGACACAATTCCTTGTTTTATCAGGCCCTTAACATAGACTCAGTTGCTCAATGCTTTACAGGCAAAGGCAGGAACAAGAATGGCAAGACAGGAGCTGTGGAAGTAAAAGCCCCTACACTTGTATTGCTATCGAAATACAGGCAGAAAGGATGGAAATTAAACACGTTCATCAAAAGTGACGGCTGTTACTGCCCGTGAGGGACTGCTGGTAAAAACAAATTAAAATTAAGGCGGAGTGGGGGAAGGCGATTCAGCAAATCATGGAATCGTTTGGGTTGAAAGGGACCTTAAAGCTCATTTCACTCCCTGCCATGGGCAGGGACACCTTCCACTAGACCAAGGTGCTCTGAATCCCCTCCTTGGACACTTCCAGGGATCCAGGGGCAGCCACAGCTGCTCTGGGCACCCTGTGCCAGGGCCTCCCCACCCTCACAGGGAAAATTTCTTCCAATATCCCATCTAACCCTGCCTTCTTATAGGGCATTCCCCTTCTTCTGTCCCTCCAAGCCCTTGTCCAGAGTTCTTCTCCAGCTCTCTTGTAAGCCAGAAAACACTCCTGAGCTGGGAAGCCGTCCCTGAGCCAGAGCTGGAGCCAGCAGAAGCATCAGGCTGCGTCTCAAGGCACAGGCAAAAGCAATCCCTGAATTTCTTCTTGCATTCCACATGTGCACACCAGCTCCCAGCACACGAAGCAGCAGCACAGGGTAGTCCTGGGAGAGGAGGGGACGCCACAGAGAGCAGGAGCTGGCTTACCCATCCCCCAGAGAAGGCAGCTGAGTACAACCTGCCCTTTCCAGGCACCTAGTTCTGATCATTAAACATATTTTCTTCCCATAATTCAACACAAATTGATTCAGATGAGAATCATCAAGTAAGGCATAAAATTAAATTAAAATTTGGGGATTTTTCCCTCTTAAATGTGCCCTCTCTTGGCAGAAAGAGCTGTAGCTGCTCTGTGCCCTGGGCAAGGATCAGTGCTCCTGCCATCCAAGAGCTTGGAGAAATAATACAGAAATAAAGCAACCTGAGATAAATTCTGCTTGTTATGTATAATGTACATAAAACTTTGCCATCTAAATGTATCTATTTTTCCCTGGACCACTCTCTGACTGACTGACCTTTGGGATCATCCACACAAAACTGGTGCTGGTCAAACCCAGCTGACCATCTCTGTTGCCTAGTTCACCCCATTATTCATCCCAGTGCTCAGGCAAGGCTGGCTCCATCCCTATGGGCAAGCATATAGGGGGAGGAGAGACCTGCAGCACAGATAGCTCAGCACTCCTCAGTACACTTTAGCCAGCACCCAAAGTCCAGCAGCTATTTGCAGCAGAAAGGCTGGCAGCACCAGGCTGTATCCTGGGCCACCAGGAGTAGCCAGAGATAAATAATCCTGTTTAATCCCACCTCAGCCACTCTGACCTCCTCCCTGTCCCCTGCTCCTTCTCGTCACCCACATGGGCTCCATGCCTTGTTTGAAGAACACAGGAGCCACCTTCACATAAAATGACATTTGCACACCAGGATCTGCTGCCCCATCTCCATGTGCACTCTTCCCATGGCCTTTGTCTTGTTTTTCTCAGCAGAAATGCTGGGGATGGGAACAGCAAGGCTTGTACAAGTAAATGTCTAGTGCAAATGAAGGGAAGGAGCTTAATGTACAGGCCAGGCCTTGGGGCACTGCTGAGAGCAGTGACATGGCTGACCCCTCCTTTCCACCCCAGGCATGGACATGCTCTTCCATTAAATGGAGACAGACAGGCACAGAGAGCCCCAGTCCTGTCCCAGCCACACCCTCAGGTTTCTGACCTCCAAACTCCAGAAGATACTCCCCTGCTAGCTCCCAGGGATCAGCATTGAACCAGGATTTTACAGCCCAGCTCAGCTGATCAAAGCAAACTTCCAGCTTATGGAGCATCAGCACTGCCAGGGACTGCCACAAATGAATGTTCTGCAGTAAAGGCATCTATGAGCCTGGTTTATTTTTGGGTTTATGCAGAAATGCTTTCTGCCTCAAAAATAAATCTGTTTATCCCAGCTCAAGAGGCAAGGCAGGCAGAAGCTGAAGATACAAGCAGGGAGTTAACATGGCCCTTCCTCATTGTCAGCTGCAGGTGCCCCCACATCCGGGGTGCAGCATACTGGGTGGAGCCCTCCTTGGGGAGCTGAGCCAGGACATCACCATGCTGGAATGTTTCCTTAACAACTCTCCGGAAAAGCACTTACAGTGCCAAAGCCCAATTACAGTGAGGAACGAGCAGGACAAGACCAGGGAAATTAAATTCAAAATGAACTGATTTGTTTTCTTGTTTTGGATCAGCTGCATGTAGAAAAAGGACAATTTTGGAGTGCTGAGCCCAAAGCGTGTGACACAGTGACAAAAAGCAAAACAAAAATCTCATCAAGAGTAGCACACAATAGCTGCCACCCAGCAGCGGAACAGGCTGCAGTCGCTTGGTTCAGTAATTATGCAATCCAGTGGGATCTTCAGGCAAACATCTGCTCCATGGAAAAGGTGCAGCCTTATCTGAACACCATGTTCCTGCTCCCTTCCACGTGCCGGTCACAGGAGGATTGTGGAGTGGAAGAACACACACTCCCCAGCACGTCCCTCGCGGGCAGTGGGGGCAGGAAGGTGAGAGGCTCCCAAGGTCAGGCACCCAGCAGCAGCACTGGAAACACCAGCCTCTTCCCAGCTTCTGGCCTCCCTGTTTATTACAATCTGCAAGTCCAATCTGCCTACCAGCACTCACAACAAAGCTTGAGCAGGATTAGAGACAGCAAACATGGAGCAGGAAGTGTCGCTTCTGCAGGACTGAGCCAGTTCTGTGCCTGTGATGACGCTCAGGCACAGAGGTCCTGCACAAAAACCACGACGCCAATTTAGAGCATCCATAAAAGGCTGGAGGACTTTGAAGCCACATTCCTCACAATCATCCAGAAGAGCCAGAGCAACATTCAGCTGCCCTTACCTTTGTTCAAGGGTAGGATAAGCTTCAAATCCCCTACTAGCAAGTGCCAACCCACCGACTCCGCTCACTGGAGCATCTCCTGCCTGCCCAGAGCTATGGTTTGAAAGCAAGAGGCGAGAGAAGCCCCTGCTGCCTTTCTAGTTGTGCTGCAAAACCACTGGGGACCTGAATGTAGCACATGACCACAGGCAGCCCCTGGGACTCCATTCTGTGTGTTCAGATGGAGTTTCCAGCTGCCACAAGGCCCTGAGAGTCACTTCTCAAACCCAGGTCAGAAAAGCACAAGACAGTGAAGGAATTCACTTCCCTCTTTCATTTTCCAAGGATCCCCATCCCTCTGCCTGCAGACTTCTGCTATGAAGCAGGATTCAGGGCCTTTAACATGTTGTACCTATGTGCAGGGAAGGAGGTTCACCTCCATCCTCCATTTGCCTCCAAGTGCCATTAATAAAGAGGGAGAAGCTCGATCTGACTATTCCGAGGTTAGACCCTGCCCGCCACAGCCAGAACAGTTGTTCTGTCCCAAATACCCAGGGTTTCCATCGTGGCACAGCTCAGGGCTTTGGCTGCTTGGGGCTTAGTGTCAGCCCATAGCACCTGCCAGCCAGGTAGGGATTAGTGTTGCTAGAGCCTCTTCACCAGCCAAGCTCCTTTTGGAACTCGCTGGCTCTGTGAGGATATCTGCAAGGCGGGTCCCAGGCAAAGGACAAGGAACTGCTAACTGGAAAAAGGATATATTCACTATGGTCAATCCGAAAATTTCATACGCTGATAAATAGCACAGGACATTGTTATTGAGAGGACAAATCCCCTTTAACTAGAGCAGGAGGATGCCTTTGCACATCAGCTTGGCTCCCTTTCCAATATTCCTTCTCTGGGTATCCTGCAAAGGATCTCAGTCCGTCTGGGGGGAGCACTGGCAATGAAAAGGAATCATTCCAGCTGCATGCAGGAGCAGCAGCACAGCAGATACCAAGAGAGCTGGATTGCAGGCTGCATGAGACAGTGACAAACTATCCCCTCGACTTTATCTCTCAGCCCTGCCTCCCTCCAGGAGGGGGTTGGCCAGATAATTCATAACTTCCACTATTTAAAAGTGTTTTCCTCAAACAAGACTGGCCCCCTTGTTCACTCACCATCAGGAATTAATCTAATCTAATTTAGTCTGAGAATACAAGAATACAACCCACGGAAGATATTCACCACTTTCTGACATTCTAAAAAACATGTTGAAGTCCAGTTACTACAGTAAAAGAAGATAAGGAAATCTACTTGAAATTTCCCAATAACCACCCAGCACAACACCACAGTCAGCACAGCTTTGAACCCATGGGATCCCAGCATCCCAACCAACATCAGTGTCCAAAGGGAAAACAGCTGTTCTGTCTGCAGACCACCCTTCAAAGGACATCCCAAAGATGCACCTGGATTTTTACCTAGTGGGGCATTTCCTGATTTACTCTATAGCCAAAGCTGCTCGGCTAAATCCTGTAAGATTTAATTCCGCTCTGGCTTATGTCACCTGACAGAGATTTTCTGAGGGTGCTCAAGCACTGGAGACTTGAAAGGGGATTTCAGAGCAAGGTTACGCACAATATGCGTGACTGGAGATAAGTCCTTGTACCCAGTCTGATGGGAGCAGCCAACAAACTCCTTCACCAAACACTTCCAGGTTGCCACAGGTGCTGCTGACAACACAGCAATGTAGAGCTTTGCATCCCAATACTGAGGACAAGGCCTGAGTGGGAAAGCAGGCAGGGACATCTCTAACTTCTACCTGTCTCAAAAACAGACATTCAGGCAAAAGCATTAGGTTGCATTTCCAGTTTTTAGAGTGTGAATTTGTGATACAGCCCTCAAAGAGCACATCCTCTGCACAACTCGGACGTGGTTCTCAAGTTGACCAGGTACCAATGAAAATATGCAGTTAAAACATGCTCAGAAAAGCAGAGCAGTGACATATCCTTGTTTGAGAAACCAAAGGTTTGCCTTGATAATCTTGCAGGTCTTTTCCAACCTTAATGGTTCCATGATTCTATGACCTACTTCTAAATAAATCTGAGTTTCTGCTGATGTAAAAAGGAGAAACCCAAGATCTCCAGGCTGCAGATACAGCTCATCTGAGCTGGTTTCTTGGCCTCATTCAAAACTCACTCTTCCAACTCTACTACTTCCCATTAGCATGTCCTGTGCCTGCCTGGCAGCACCTCACCACTGTTGCTGCCTGTGCCTCTCCTGCACCACCCATCCAGACCCCACAGCTCAACAAAGTGTGAGCTGGCCAGCTCTTTAGGAGCAAACTCTGCTCAATCCATCCCAGCTACTGCAAATTCTTTCCTCCAGTTTGATCCCGATGGATCCTGGGCTGCCTCAAAAGAATTGTGACAAGCAGGCTGAGGAAGGGAATTCTGCCCTGCTGCCCCACTTGGGTTCAATCCTGCCTGCACAGCTGCCTCCAGGTCTGGGGTCCAACATCAACAGGACATGGAACTGCTGGAGCAAGTCCAGGGGAGGCGATGGAGGCCCTCTGCTCTGAAGCTGAGGCTGTTCACTTGGACAAGGCTCCAGGGAGACCTCAGAGCCCCTTCCAGTGCCTAAAGGGGCTCCAAGAGAGCCAGAGAGGAGCTTTGGACAAGAGCTTAGAAGGACAGGACATGGGGGAAGAGCTTCCCACCGCCAGAGGGCAGGGTCACATGGGATATCGGGAAGAAATTCTTCCCTGTGAGGGTGGTGAGGCCCTGGCACAGGTTGTCCAAGGGAGCTGTGGCTGTCCCAGCCACAGCAGTGGTCAAGATCAGGTTGGACAGGGCTTGGAGCAACCTGGTCTAGTGGAAGGTGTCCCTGCCCATGGCAGGCAGTGGAACAAGATGAGCATTAAGGTCTCTTCCAACCCAAACTATTCTGTGATCCCTCCTCTTCCAGGACATGCCAACACCTCCTCTCTTCCCCAGACTGAGGGGGCTGGTACCCAGGAGGGGTCCTGAGTCTCCAGTCTTCACCCCAACTGGGGCTCTATAAGCAAACATCTCCCAGAGCTGCAGCAACTCTGGACATACAGGTTCCTGTGTTGTCAGACTCAGGAATGATCTCCAGGGCAAAAGCAACTGACACGAGGTGTGGGGAGTTGGAGGTTAAGAATAAATTTACATTATTGCTCTTTACCATGTTCTTTTGTCACTGGCTTAGCTGAGGCCTTCTGCTGTGACTCAAGTGTTTTGGTCCGGGTGCTCCTGCTTTGCTCTCACAAAGGCACCTGAAGAGATGGAAGAAAACAAGCCACAGCAGAACAAACTCCAAAGACTGGAGTGTGCTGCCAAAAATCGTAACTCAAAGTTTCAGCAAGAACAAACTCCCCTCTCGCTGGGATCCTGGCTGTAGCATGGCCGCTAGTGACTCAGCTAGCAGCTGAAAAGAAAGCACCTAAAAACAATGATGTTTCAAAAAATATTTCTAGAGCTCTTACTAGGAAATTCACACAGGTGAGACACAAAGAGAGGGAATGAAGAGATAAACTGCTGCCCATGCTGGGCTACAGGGGTGTCTCAGTTGTGTTACACCAGTGATCAGGGACAGCCTCCTACAGCACAGGCAGCCATGAGCCAAAGGCTGGTTCTGGCATGGACCTGCAGCCTGCTCAAAGCTGGGGCAGAAAAGCAACTTCTCCAAACTGGCCTGGAGGACTCGCACTTAAGAGGCTGAGCCAGGAATTTATTACTTCTATTTAACTAAGTGCAGCAATGCCCATTTATTTATTCATTTGAGAACCAGGTCTCCAGACTCTCCACAGGTATGTGCCCAAACAAAGATGCAAAACAATAAAGAGCAAAATCCAAAAGAGCACTCAGGCTGCCAAGGTGCTGCTCAGGCAGAACTGAGGCTGTTGCTGAACTTGTTCTCCTAAACTCCTGCAGGTCTCCAGGTGCTGAGGGCCCTGCAGATTGGTGGCACTCTTCTCCCCATGGCTGAGCACACATTTGTACCCAGTGCAGCCACAAACCCCTCTGGGAGCAGAACCAGTTTGGGCTGAGCATGCACAGGGCACAAAATACACCTCATCCTTGATATTCCTGCACTTGCACAGGACAGAGGAGTGCTCAAGGTCCCTCTGATGTGATGTTGTGGTTTCTAGGATGTATCTGATAGAAGACTCTCAATAGGTGGAAGACAACAAGTTACCTTGGAGTTGAACCCCAGCCAGCTGGGTCAGCTCTCTTCCCAGCTTTCCAGAGCCTCCAGATCTTGGGCTGTGGGTTTTGGAGCAGCTCTTCTCCAGTGAGGGGGTAAAAGAAAGGCATGCCTTAAACAGAGAGAACTACAACTAAAGAATAGTGGGGCTCCAAACATAAGTGACCACCTCAGGAAGATCCCAGGCTGGCTGCCTACACGGCTCATAAATGTGCACTGAAAACACTTTCTAAGCTCCAGATGCAACTGGGAACAACTTCTGGTCTTCAAGGTTCTCAAGCAGAGCCCTGAACCATGAACAACTTGTACCCTTCTCAGGGCTTTACTCAGCATCTGCCCAACACAAGGAAAAACTTGTGATGCCATATCAATCATATAATCATTAAGGCTGGAAAAGACTTCCAACGTCATCAAGCCCAACCTCTGACTGAAGCTCATCATGCCCACTAAACCATACAGCAAAATGCCACTTCTACTTGTTTTTTGAACACTTTCAAGGATATAATCACCACCACTGTCCTGGGTAGCCTGTTTCAAGGCCTGACCACTCTTTCAATGAGGAAATTTTCCCAGTGTCCAACCAGAACCTTCCCTAGGCCACCTTGAGGCTGTTCCCTCTCCTCCTGTCCCTGTTCCCAGGGAGCAGAGCCTGACCTCTGCCTGGCTGTCCCCTCCTGTCAAGGAATTTTGCAGAGCCAGAAGGTCCCCCCTGAGCCTCCCTTTTTCCAGGCTGAGCCTCCCCAGCTCCCTCAGCTGCTCCTGGTGCTCCAGCCCCTTCCCCAGCTCTGTTCCCTTCTCTGGACACACTCCAGCTCCTCAATGTCTTTCTTGTTGTGAGGGGCCCAAACCTGACCCCAGGGTTTGATGTGGGGCCTCAGGAATGTCCAGCAGAGAGGGAAGACACTGCTCTGGTCTGGCTGGCCACACAACTCAAGCCAGCAGCATGGAGTGAACTTCAGCTTAGCATTTCTGAACTATGCAGAAGAACCTCATGAGTCCTTTAACACTATTTGCTAAGACTTCCATAAAACAAGAAATTAATCGTTCCCCTGAACCAAAACACTGCAAGTTTTGATTGGCCAAACACACACTACCACTGACCTGCAAAAGAGAGGGGGAACAGAACAATCTGCTCCTCTGGGAGAGAAACAGAAGCCACAGCCAGGCACACTGACACAAAATATTCCCTCAGAAAAGCATCTCCAGCAGGACAACCCAGCTGTGTGCTTAGGTTTCTCCTCCCGACCATCAGCTTCCTGGTTTGTGGTGATGGTTGCGGGGAGGCAAGAAGAGTCAGAGGTGTGTGGTGACACTGGCCAACACTTCACACAACAGTTCTCAGTGGGGAATAAAGGATACTGCAGGCTGGCATGAGCAGTCTCATGGCTTAAGGTCTACATTTCTTGGCTCCCAATCCAGTAGCCTCCTTCCAAACCAGATGGCTTCAGCCTACAGCTCTGTCCCCACCAAGCAGTGGGGTACCCCAGCTGCACTGAGGAAGCCAAGCAGGTTTGAGTGAGGGAGTCCTTCTCACAAAGCCCAGCAGGGCAGCGGGGAGGCTCAGAGCAGCCAGGAGCTGAAGGCTGTCTGTGGGAAGAGGAGAAGGCAGGTGTGATGGAGCAGAGCCATCCTGCAGGTACCACATCCATTTTAAGGACGGGCCTGACCAAGTTCTGCAGTTTTGGATGGGGCTTCTTGGCTTCCTCTTCACTAAAATGAGTGCATTGGTTTTGCCAGCACTTAAAGGTGAGTCGTAAGGCAAAGGAGGTTTGGAGACTTTTCTTGTCAAGCCAAAAGCAGGAGCTCTAATAGAAAACAGGAAGTACCAGGCAGCATTTGCTACTTCTGCCTGCAACACACTCCTTTTTCCTTCAGATGAGCAGCTGTCATTCAAACATATCTTATCCGTCCCTCCCACAGGTCTTGAATTAAGCCATATTTCACCTCACACTTACAGATTAAGTTTTTACCCCACTTCACAGCAAAACTTGCATTTCTTTATCTGCTGTAAAAAAACACCTTGTTTCTCTAGGTCAGAGTTTGCTCTTCATGCTGGGCACTTTGAGCCTCCGTGCACTCCCAGTTTTCAGTTTAGAAAAGATTAAAAATAAATCCAATCTTTGTGTTTTAAAACCTGGTAAAACCTGGGAGTTCAGGGAGCCACAGTATCTCTCTGAGATTGTTATAAATATTAAAGCTCATCCCTTGAGGAAGTTTGTGCATTATGATCCCATCCATTCAAAACCAGAGTCTGCACATATGAAACCAAGTTCCTCCCAAATTGCCACATTTCTCATTTTCTATAATAAGCATTTTCTGGCATTATCAGTCCAGAAGCCACTTGCTCAAAAGAGTGTCCCAGATAGTTAATCCACCAGTGACTCCTGCCCAATACTGAAATGAAAACAAACATCCAACCCTCTGAGACTACAGAGCAGAAAGGCTGTCAGCAGTTCTCTACCATCAAAATTAATTTAAGCCTGAAAAGAAGCTGGGTTGAGAAGTATCTTGGAATTAAAAAAATCCATATGCATATCAATCAGTATGAGGCTGCAGCCTCACCTTGATTTCCAGAGGTAGTTTGGGCACAAGATCAGAAGGATGCAAAGCTATTGGAGAGTGTCCAAAGGAGGGACACGGAGCTGGGGAAGGCTCTGAGGAGCGGCTGAGGGCACTTGGCTCGTTCAGCTGGAGCACAGGAGACTGAGGGGAGGCTCCTCGGGGGCTGCAGCTCCTCCCNGGCTGCCAGAGCTCCAGGAGCCTTTGGACAGCGCTGCCAGGGATGCCCAGGGTGGGATTGTTGGGGGGTCTGTGCAGGGACAGGGACTGGACTGGATGATCCCTGTGGGTCCCGTCCAGCTCAGGAGATTCCAGGAATTTATGACATGCTACAAAATGCAACACAATCTCCACCTCATGAAAAACTTAATTGTCTTGTAATGTAAGTCAGAATCAGAGGGGAAAAAACCATTCCATTAAGCAAAGGCAATTGTTAACCTTCCAGATTTCAGCTCTTATCACTGAACAAACAGTCCTTACTAACCACAAAAACCACCCCATAACACGTGCTATTTAAACCCCCAAATAATCCCCACTTGTTAGGCAAGAGTGAAACTCAAGGCCTTATTTCTGAATTCCACCTCAGCAAGTGTCTGTAACTGAGCATGTCATTAAAAGTGACAAGCACAGCTTTGAGACTTCAGATTCATTTTCTGCTCTCTCTATTCCAGCTTTGAAGTCAGGGACTATTTTACATCTCTACAGTTTGCTTTTCTGCCAGCAAATGCTCTGCGTTTTGTATACTGCCCCCATCAACACACAGCCAGCCAGATGGAGAGAGTGGCACTCAACACGTACAGAGAGGAGGAAAACTGTCATTTTTCAGATAACACCCAGTTAAAAGTGACATTTAAAGAGAAGACAAATGGCTTCAGGTATTACATCTGCCCTCTCGGCTGCATGTGGGACTGAGCACACCACCTCTTCATCCTGGCACAGAGATGCAGAACCAGCTACACTGACAGAAACTGCGTAATCAAGAACGCAGACAGGCAACCAAGTTCCACGTCAGCATCCAAGTGGAGTGACTGTGACTGCTGAAGTGCCATTAGCACATTCAGGGAAGGAGCACTCAGTCAGAGGAGGATTTTAGCCAGCTCCCTCCCTCTGAAAAAGCAATAATGGACAATTTTATACTGAAAAATCCACAAAATCTGGTCCATCAGATGTGCAGAGAAACTACAGAAAAAAAAAACTACTGCAGCATCTTTGTCCTCAGCTGCTGCATCCTGCTCAAAGCAGAGGCTTTGGCAGTATTTCCTTGTGTCTTAGTCCAGGTTACAAAATGTGTCAAACACAACAAGGCAGCATAAAGATGGGCAGACCTTCCCTGATTTTTTAGAGCAGTTAACAAAGTCCATCACTTTTGCCTTGCAGAGGACTCCTCCCTCTCCCCCAACCAACCCACGTGGTAAATGCCATGAGTGTCACAAAGCAAGGGTGAGCTCCAGCTCACAGCCCTATACTGGGAAGAAAGTTGCACATCCTATAGGAAGGCCTAATCAGTGGCCATGGAAGGCTCTACCTCATCACCTGCACTTTACTTTGTACAATGCACACGTGTGATTCTAGGTTTATATCAAGCCTGAAGGTTTTTCTTAAATCCCTCACTTTTTCTGGTGTCCAAATCAGTCGACACCAGAGGTGAAAACTGACTTAAGTTGGGCTGTCCCCTCTGTGGGATCCACTGCGGACAAAATGGTAACAAAACCGAGCAGGCTTCAAGGGCAGAAACCAGCCATATCCCATCACAGCTGTTGCAACTCCCAAGATTTTATCAACTGTGTTGACAAAGCAGGATATACCACTGTTGGTGGCTGAGGTCACCTGAACTCTGCCAGAGTTCACAAGTGTTTGGACAACACTCTCAGGCTTGGGATTCTTGGGGTTCTCCTGGGCAGGCCCACGAGCTGGACTCAATGATCCTTGTGGGATTCTATGACTCTATGCTTTCTGGCACTGTGGTCTGCTGGGAGCCTCACAGGACTTAGGAGATGAGTCTTGAGCTTTGAAACGACTTCATGAAACCTCTCAAAACTTGCCAATTACATAAAAATACTCAAGTGCTCTGAACCCTTTGTGAGTTGTATCCACACACCAACCCAAACTGCTCCCACTCAAGTGCTCAAATTGGTGCCAAGTGGCCTGAATTACCTGAGCTCAGACAGCCTTGAATGAGATAAAAATCCATACACAACTGTTCTGAGCCAATTCCACCACAGGAAGGCTGACAGGACCAGCACTGAACAGCATCTGAAGCAGTGCTGTGACTGTACTGCGGCCCAGCCACAACTGGTGAAAAACCAGGTAAATTCCTAGAGCTCAGGAGGATGCTGTTAACTTATTCTTAAAATAGAATCACAGTTCTATCCACAAACCAGGAATTCCACCCAAAAAAATAATTGAAATAACTGGATTAAATCACCTTGAAGTCATTCATCCCATGCACAGAAACAAGACTGTTCCACTGTACTGCTGGAGAGCTACATTTGATTTTTTTTGGTAGGTAATAAAGAGGTAGAGAATCCTCCCAAGGTCACAGGATACTCCACAGGTCGACAGCAGCAAGATGAAGGTGGTCCCCCCTCAAGCATACTCTGCAGCACACGTGGCCAGGATGTTCTCCCATCCCACAGGAAAGGGAGGAGGGAGAGCAGATTAAGGTGACCTACATTACTCCTGCTTTAAATATACAGGAGAATTGCTTTTATTCTACCTACCTCATTCTTCCCTGGCCTTCCTGTCCCACATAGGGCTGGCAAGACCCCTCTGCTCAGGTGGGACATGCAGGTGGGAACCCAGCTTTAACCAGGGAGGCAGAAAGCAAGTTTGGGCATCAAGTTTGAATACCCAAGAAATTAACTTTGCAAACAATGCTCTTTCAATGCAGATGACACATTTCTGTGTCAGTCCTCAACTCCATCAGGTCGTGCTTCATCGGTCTCAGTGGCTGTCTCTGGAAATCTGGACTTTCACTTACTTGGGGTGACAATATAAAGCAACAACTGAGAACAGCAAACTCCATGGAAAAGAAAAGTCTAACTAGCAATTTAAATAGAATCTTGTCAGGCAGCAAATGAGCAGGTAAAACAATCTTGACTAATTCTACTCTTGCAGAAGTACAACATGGTCACCAGCACAGTCTGACACATCCAAGACACCTATTTTGAAGGGCAGCATCCTGATGTGCCCTAAGTTTGGGACACATTAAGGACAGGCTTCCAACACCAGTCCTGCTAAATGACTGTGAACTCAGGTCCCTGGCCCCAAAAGCAACAGAACTCTTCTCCTATGGAAAAAAACATGAAACAGCTGGAAAATTATTCTGATTTACTAAATTCAGTGAAGGAGTAGAGACCCGACTGGCTCCCAGCCCAGCACTCCCTTCCTCTGGTGAGCTGCATTTCCTCCAGGAGATGGCTGAGGTCAAAGCACTACCAGATCTTCTGGAAAAGAAATTAGGAAGTGTCTGCCACGGTACAGGAATGCAGACAACTTGAATGTGAAGAGTCAGCAGTTTGACAGAGCTTTATCCCAAAAAGCATTACTGAGTTTAAATGAAGAGTTAACAGCTGCTGTGCCTAAACAGGCCCTCAGAGCATGAAAACTCATTTTGCAGGAGCCACCAAGACCCATACAAGAGCTCCCATGGGAGAGCAGAAGCAGGAAAGCTTTAACAACAGCAGCCAGTGCACACAGCAGAAGCTGAACCAAACCTTATTCCCCTGTGTGGCTGGGAGAGGTGGAACATTACGGAGTAAAGGGAAAAGCAGCATTTGAGCTCTGTGGAGTCTGACCAGCCTGACCGAGCTCCCCACCAGCCATGGCGCCAGTGGCATTGTCCCAGCAGCGCTGCTGTGTTTTAATGAGCACAAACAAGGCAAAGCTGCCCTTGTCTTGTAATCCATTAATTCCTCCCAGTTCAGGAGACTGAGCTGTTTCACCCAGAACAAAGACAGGAGCTGCTGCCTGTGCTGTTCCCATGCTCAGCTAATCTCCAGGCCCTTTCAGTCATGGACATGGATCTGACCAGGCTGGTCTTGTGACAAACCCTGGGCCATGACCTGGTTCCCTTTTCTGGATCAAGGAGTGCCTTGGGCAGCAGGAGCAGCTACAGTTGTGCTCCTGGAATGCGGGCCCTTGCCTTTCAAACACTCCTCATTCAACAGGCAGGTCTTCAACGATGAAGGCAAATAGCTGGTTTACAACTCCACTTTTCTCCCAGGAAGTCCTACCCATCCTATCTAGTAGCAATTTCTGCAAAGAGAACATGCAGATTCTGCTGATTACAAAGGAGATGAGGACTGGATGAGACCCTTGACGAGTCTGCAAAGCCTTTACACTCCTCACACTGAATGCAAATAGCACAGGCAGTGGCTGGACACAGCAAAGTTTGTTTCTTACAACTCCAGATCCAAAGTCAAGCAGTTATCCAGAGGAACAGCACTTCTCATAGACATCTGCCAGAGGTGAAACTCTGGTAAAGAACATGCCAGCTCCGTGCTATAAAAGAACACAGTTCTTCTGCACACATGGATTATTCCAGCCTGCTTCTGTGTGACAGTAAATATTTAAGAGAACCCTCCACATCACACACTGACTTCCTAGCTGTACATGTTTGTGGTTTGTGTTTTTTTCAATAGGATTAGGGAAGAACAGTAGGCTTGCTGTAGCTGAAAGCTTGTAGCTTTCAAAGAAAGCTAGAAGAGAAGCAAAGGGACTCATAGCCTCTCCCCAGAGCTGTGAGATAAAAATACGTCATGGTAAGTGGTGACCAGCAGCATGGGCAGGGCTGGGAACACTGGAGCAACCCAGCACACTGCCAGCTTCAGATTTCCTCCCCACCACTGCATGTCCTCTGACTCGGCCTGGTAATCCACCACAAGCCAATGCCAAAACCCACATGTAAGCTGGGGAAGCCACAAGAACACATCATGGAAGATGATGACACTTAATTAGGGGTTGACAGCATTTTCTGCTAAATATGTGGGTGAGGAGACAAAGTAACAGAAAAGCTGCTCTAATCACTTTTAGCTTTTTAATTACAAATAAATGCTTTCCAGAAAGTCTGGAGGTTAACCCAGCTATTGACATCACTGAAAAGTCAAACAAACAAGTGCCAGGCAAGTATTTAAAAAACCTGCCTAAGAAGGAAAAGCCTCAACATCACCGTATGATCACTGGCTTGTGCAGGGCTGCTGGAGAAGCCAGGCTCCCACCCACAGACTCAGTCGGTGAGTTCTCCCCAGAGGAGAGAGATGCTGGGAGAGCCAGCAGCTGCTTTCCCTTTGGCACATGCTCCCCAGGCAGGTGAGCAATGCTGGGCTCTGCTGAGGTTTGCGCTGGTGGGAATCAAGACCAAACCCAGTTCACACAGGCCACAAGTTCAGTTTTTCACATGATCCTCTTCCTTCTTATGCTTTTGTTTTATTTCAGCATTGAACAGTCTTTGGCTTCCAGGTCTTCACCATGCCTTGATTTCCCTCTACTGTGCTCATGTCTTTTCCTGTCTGTGAGTGCACACCCATGGCAGAACAGCGGGCAGCAGGGGCTCAGCATGGCTTGTGTCCTCATCCCAGCACTAGAGGAAAACACAAGCTGCTGCACAGGCACCCTCAGCCAGCAGCAAACATCCAGATCATGCTTGGCCAGGAATTCTGCTTTGCCAAAGACTTACAGAACACAATAGTACTTTTCTCCTTTGGGCTCATGCACTCGCAACAGATTTAGAAATGGTGAAATACCAGGGGTGTGTCCATCTAATAGTAAGTACTTACAGGGAATCCACACCAAATAACTAGGGCTTTGCACCTGCACAATGCTTCTGCCTGGTCCCACAGGCATGATCAGACCATCAGTCTGATATGACTAAAAAATTATGTTGTTGGGCACATTCTTGAGGTGACCCAGCTCGTAGGCCTGGGAGATGGGTGAAGGACAGCAACACTGTCACCTGGGTTATTAAACAAATCAAAGGAGACCATCAGATCTTGGTTAGAGACTTGGAAAGAATTAATGGGAAAGGAAATACCCCACCTTGGCATCTGCTGTTCTGCTGCTATTTATGAGTTTCAAGGCCAGTCTGGATGGGGCTTGGAGCACTCAGGTTGAGTGGAAGGTGTCCCTGCCCATAGTAGGGGGTTGGAACAAAGTGGTCCCTTCCCACCCAAACTATTCTTTCACTCTATGATTCAAACATTCTGAGCCACTTCTCTCCCAACACAAGCATCTTGGAGAAAAGGAGGTGCCAAGGCCTCTGTGTTAAACCAGAGAGTGTCCCAAAACCGGCAGCTGCTCAAATACCTGCTGCCCCCACTGTCTTCCCTGGGACCCAGGGGAGATCTGTGGGAGTGCACCTATGGGATCAGACCGTCTGGAGAAGGCAGGACCTGCTTTGGCTCCCACCTTCCTGCAGCCAGGATGCCAGAGGAGCATCTCCTGCTAGCGACATGGTCAGCAGCTCCCTTCCCATGCTGCAGATGGGAGCATTGGGCATTCACTTCCACCCAAACAAAGACAACCCTCCTTGCAATGGGATTAGCAAATATTTCTCCCTCCCACTCTGCTTCTGACATTCCTCCGTGCAGTGCAAAAGGTGCAGTGATTTCTGCTTTTTGAGTCCCAAGTTAATGACCCCCACATAACACCTACAGTTCCCACAAGCACAGATGAGAAGATCTCATACCAGTAGGTCACAGCAAGCACGTGGTACCTCATCCATGTTGGGAGTGAGGAACCTGTTAGGCCTCTAGAAATTAATAATGGTACATGGAAATACACTTGGCGGCCCAAAAGGATGGATGTGAATAATCAAACACTGACAAAGCTGAAGCAGCAAGTGATGAGAAGAGCTCTCAAGTCTTTGTCAGGGTATCACATAGCCATGGCAGGACTATTTCTGGAGTCAACTGGTACTAACTGAAAGATGTGTCCATGAAGGAAGAGAGTGCTGGAATTCCTGCTGTTACTTTTCAGGCTATAACCACCTTATATGGGAATACCATATTTATTAAAATTGTGCATCTGGCAAGAACCCATAATAGTCATGTCAGTGAATCACTTCAATAATAGTTCCCAAATTATACACTGTTCATACTCAATCCACTCAGGTCATTCCCTGAGGAGCTCTTCCAGAGAGGCCCATGTGTCTCCCAAGTGGGACAAGGCAGTGGCAGCTCTGCCAGCCTCAGCCCCAGCAGTGGTGGAATGGGCTGTTATATACAGGTCAATGCCAAATGCTGGTTAATGAAAATGAGACTAATCATTCCCAGCCCTGTGTGTTCTCAGGAATCGTTCTCCAGCCTGCCCTGACACTGATACAGGCAGGCTTAGCATCCTTTGGGCAGTGCCCACACCTGCCTGCTGTAACATTGCCCTTCCCCAGGCTCCCTCATCCCAGCTTCCCTGCATGCTTCCAGCCGATTCATATCTTAAAAAACAATTAATTTGCCAAAGCAGCCTGAATTCTATTTTCATTGCCTTCCTCCTTCCCTGCAGCTGAGCTGTGACTTATTGACTGTGAAGTAACTGCAGGGTCTTTAAGAGTTCAAGGCGCAGGGTGTTTTTCTGCCTATTCCTGCCTGGCTGACTCCCTCTGTAATCATCCTCGCCAGCACCATTTCACGCCACAGAGGCATGTGACATCCAACTAAGCTGTGAACCATAATCATGCTGGGGATGATGTTTACATTTGATTTTTCCTCAAGCTGATAAGCTCTCTTCAATTTCCCCTCTCCATCGAGTTGGTATGAATTGAACTGCTTATGCCCCACAGGGTGGAATTCTTATCTTTAATCTGCTCACTGAAAAAATTGCTTCCAGCAACCCTTCAAAAGTCACTTCAAAGTTATCACTGCTAAGAGGGAAGAGCTGCAATACCGCTCCTGGGCTGTCACAATCAAGGCTCTGCCACTGCTTTTTGGAGACAGCCACACAGGTGCCACCAGCACACAGCACACCTGGCTGGGGCTGGGATCTTCATTTTGCTCCTTGAGTCAGAGGTACAGCCAGACAGTTGTCCAACACGAGTGTAAATCCTTGTTAAATCATTTCAGCCCCCTAAAGCATTAGAATCCAGTCTTGAAGAACACATTGGAGGCTTCTGCTCAAGCTCTGGACCATATGTGATGGGCAGACTGCAACCCGTGTAATAGGAGACCTGACCAACGGAAATAAATCCAATGTCAACTCTACTTCCCCATTAGACTGAGAATTCCCACTTTAGAAAGGAGATGGTGGAGGCCAGCTGTGCTGTCCAACACTTGGACAGTGCCAGTTCTTTTGTAAAGCTCTCCCATTAACTCAACCACCCTTGAATAAAAGGTTTCCAGACACTCTGTCTCCAGACTGCACCTGGCTAGAGGAATGGTGATGCACCATTTGCTTACCCAACCATCCCTTGGATCAGGGCACTCCAGCCTAAACAAAGCCCAGTAGTCATCCCACAGCACCGTACCTTCCCACATCACCTCTGCTCCTGCCCACAGCTCACCTGAACCCTGGAGCAGCCCCTCACACTCCCTGCAGTCCCTCCCCAGGGCATGAGGGAACAGATTCAGGGAGAAGGCACAGCAAGCATCTGCACCCATTGGATTTTGAAACTCCCTTTCAACTAGTTTGTCACAAAACTTTTTACAACTTTGAAGCCAAGGTCTCAGGAAGGGACAAACTGGGCCTGCGTGTTCATGAATGAGCCCTGCTGCTGGCAATAAGTGAGGTTTTCTCCCTCAAAGCATGAGACTTCCAAAAGTTCCCTTCAGAACACCTTGTACCTTAAGTCAACCTACTGCCAAGGCCTCCCCAACTTCCAGCCCTTCTCCATGCAGTTTTACTCCTGTATCAGACCAACTAGGAATTTCTCTATAATTACTGAGGGCTTGGGGAGGGTCTTTACTGGCCTGACCCACAGTCTAGATTAACCCTGCCATGTTGTTCATGCAGATCACAGCACTCAGATGCCCCCTCTCCAGCCAGGAGCCAGGCAGCAGGTTTCAGCCACTCTGGAGATCCTTCATCAACAGCACATGCAGAGCAGTAAGCACAGGGAAGCAGCACAAAGCATCCGTGTAGGTGGGTCATGGGCACTTCAACACCTCCACACAGCAGCAAAGGCACCAACACTATGGGGATTTGTCACCCAGTTCAAACCATGGAGCACACATGACAGTGACAACCTCAGACCCGCAGCACAGCCTACCCTGTGCGGGTGCAGCCGCGCCTTCCCACAGCCCACCAAAGGCCACCTCCACCCCCCAGGGTGTGCTCTTCTCCAGCAAAAACTCATTTGCTGTCGTGCACATTGTCCCCAGCCCCCAGGAGCTCCAGCTGCAAGAGCAGCTGAGGCCAAGTGACACAATTTTGGACGCTACCCAAGTGAGGAGTAAGCAACTTGACTTGAGAAATCAAAGCATCGGTGAGATTACTGGCTCCGTTTCATCTTTTCTACTATCAGCGTAAGGTAACACAGCCTACAGGTTCATAAATTCAGATTTACTTGCCCACAGAAGAAGAAAAATACAGGCTGCCTGCTTAAACCCTTCCTGAGCAACAGTCTCCATAGACACTTTGCCTAGTCCTGAGCTATCCTCCCCAAAAAACAGATATGTGACAGAGAAATCAGAAGGACAAACGATATTCTAATTGTTCATTTGTGTCCCTCCCCATAGCAGAAGGGTGGAACAAGATGGGCTTTAAGGTCCCTTTTGGACCAAACTGTTCTGTGACTCTGATCAGCAAGAGGTTCTCTCTCACTCTCTTGGCATCACCTGCTAGCCCTGCCCATGCTGGGAGAAGGTCCAAGGGTGTGTGGGAGCACAGCAAGCAGCCTTGAGAAGGCAGGCAGCAGACTGCCGGCCCTTGCATTTCTTTGCAGCACCAAGGAACACGCAGCAGCATGGCTGGGGACAGCTTCCCTCGGCCTAAACCTTGGCACCTTATCCAAAGTTAAACGCTATACCCGCACCCCTGGTGTGGCAGATGACATCTGCGAAACGAACACAGCTTTCACTGTAATTAGCTGGTTCTCAGAAGATCTAATGATGCTCATTTAAAGACCTGACGACACGGAGATTGCTGTCATCACACAGCCAAACCCTCTGAGCACTGAGGACTCCAGCAGGTGCCCGGAGCTCCGCGTCAGGCCTGCGGAGGAAGGTGTCAGCCCAGCAGCAGCAGGACTGAACATCATGAGCACGGCTCAGCCAGCAATCCTGAGGTTGTTAATGAACTAGAAATAATTAGGCAGCAGCGGAGGCGGGGGCAGGTGTACAGGCACAGCCCCATATACCCATCCTGCCACTCAGGAACCCCAAACCTGCAAATGCCGCTGCCGGGCTTGGGCTCGCTCTAGGCCCGGACAAACCGGCCCCCTCCGACGAGAGGGGGCCCGGCCGGCAGCAAAGCCCCCCGCCCCTGCTGCCAGGGTCTGCCCGGCCCCCCGAGAAACCTCTGCACCCCGACCCTGTGATCGCCAGGAAACGACCCCCGAGAGGGGACAGGGCGGGACGGCACCGCCACGGCCTTCTAGGCCCAGCCGAGGCCGGTTCCGGGGCTGGGAGTAGTGCCGGAGGCACGGTGGTCCGGTCGCCGCTGCCCCTCGCAGCTCCAAGACTCCCGAGGGCAGAGACGAGGGAGCCCCATCCCGGTATCCCGCGGTGTCTCCCGGTGTCCCGGGAGCCCCGTGCTGGGGCAGAACCATCCCGGGGCCGGAGGAGAAGGGGGGAAGGGAAGCAGTTGGACGGGACCACGCGGTGTCTAGGGG
>VYXF01000199.1:54205-70854 GCA_013397295.1 Polioptila caerulea
TTACGCATGGCACCCTGGAGTGACACCACTGCCACCAGCCCGGGAGCTCAGCTCCTTCCTGGTCGGATCCCAGGATCGGTGAGTGCCTAATTCTGTCCCCCGAGATCTGTCGGCCGTGCTTCCTGGCTTTCAGCCGTGCTTTCACGTGGGGAATCGGCCATGCTTTGTCCCTCTCTGGGTGGCTCCAGGACCTAGTGACCCTCCTGGAGCTCTGCCTCATAGGAGGGAGATACACCGGAGGATCAGAGCTCCACGCCCCAGGGCTGGAGGACGTGCCTCTCTGCTGCTGTTTTACGCTCAGTCCGGAGCAGCCCTTCACAGACCTTTTCCCAGAGCAGGGGGTCGGGATCGTTCTTTGGGTGGGGTTGGGATAGAGCAACCTCTGGAGGGATCCGGGACCTCGGTGCTGCATGGCCAGGACCAGACAAGGGACGCGTGGTTTTGCAGCACTGGCTGAGAGCAGGAACCTCGCTGATCCCAGGGAGGCTTTGAGGGTCTCAGGAAGAGGACCCCTATAAGGGGAGGGGGGCGGGGAAACATTATGGGTGGTGGGGTTGGCTGTGTGCACGGCTGGGGTGGACACTGTGTGTCACTTTCTGATAAATGATCCCCTAACTCGTTGCTGTCCTCATCGTGGACATTGTTGGTGGCGTCACCCGGGGCCAGGCACAGCTCCGAACTGGGGACCTGGCAGTGGGATGAGCTGCCCCAGCACAGCTTGGCTTTGTTTTGCTTCAAAACCCCTGGGAGGAGCTGCCACGGTACATGTATGGGGCGGTGTGGGGCTCCCAGTGCTGCCGGTGCCCAGTGCTGGGTGTGTCGGGCTGGGCCGTGGTCAGCTCTGCCCAGATACTGCCTCTCCCTGCGGGGCCATTCCAGGTGCGGGCTGGTTTCTGTCGGAAACCGGCTGAGCCGGCTCCTCCTGCTGCCAGCCTTGGCCTTTGGCTGGTGGAGGCTCTGCAGGCCCTACGCCAGGTCCTGGGGGGAGACTGGGGACAGGGCTTGGTGGCACCGTGGGCACACTGCCTGTGCCGCTGGAGCTGCTGCCATCCCCACGCTGCCCCAGCCACTGCCTGGGGAAAGCAACAAGCAGCAGTGGAACACAAGTTTGTGGCCAATTTGTGGCACCACAGTGGTGGGACAGTAGTGGGAGCCAGCTGGGGGACAGTGAGGGGCTGTGTTGGGTGGCATCAGGGGTGGCTCTGGCACAGCAGATGTCACCACCTTAGGGAGGGGGATGATCTGACTGCTCCAGGTTGGTGTGTCTTGGACCTGCAGCACACACCATGTCACCTGCAGGCATTCAGGAAGCAAAAGCAACTAACCCATGACATGAAAGTTCCTGTTTATTATCAGCTTTCCCAGTGCCAGGACAGTGGATGCTGCCACACTGGGGTCCTGTGCAGCCCCAGCTACCCCCTGGTCCCACGTGTTCCTGGGTGGCAGGGAGGCACTTGAGCTGGTTTCGGCAATTAGTGACGCAGAGGGGACTCTGCCCTCCACGCCCATGGCTGCAGCCTGCCTGTCGGGTGAATGATTACCCCAGGCCTCCCCCAGCCCTCCCCAGGGCTGCAGTGAGCTGGGTCTCATTTCAGGGGCTCAGGCTGCTCTCATTTTGGGGACTCAACCAGCTGCCTCAGCACTGCTCTAGCCAGGGCTGTCCATGGGATGTCTTTATGCCAGGGCTGAGCTGCCTCACTCACCTTGGGCTGGCTGCCCACTGCCAGATCCCTGATGTGGCATCACCCCAGCATTGCCCACGAGGTGTCTCTGTCCCACCAAAGCTGCCCCGTGGCCAATTCCTGAAGGGCTTGTGGAGGTTTTGAGCTCCCTGTGGGCATCCCTGGCTGGGCTTGAGGGTGGCTGAGCTGCACTGGGGGGCTGTTAGGAATGAGCACACCCCTGGCACAGCCACTCCAGGCCTCAAGGACACCACGGCCCTGTGGTGCCATCCCTTTCAAGAAGGATGCTCAGGGGACCTCATTGCTCTCTACAGCTCCCTAAAGGAGATTGCAGTGAGATGAGGATCAGCCTCTTCTGCAAAGTGTCAGGACCAGAGGAAATGGCCTCAAGTTGCACCAAGAGAGGTTCAGCAGAGGTTCAGATTAGATACTTTTCTCTGAAAGAGTGGTCAGGCAATGGAATAAGTTGCCCAGGGAGGTGCTGCAGTCATGATTCCTGGAAGCATTCAAGAGGCATCTGGATGTGGCACTTGAGGACATGGTTTAGGGTTGATTATGGTGGTATTGGAGTGACAGTTGGATTTTATGATCTTGAAGGCCTCTTCCTGCCTTGATGATTCTGTGATTCTGTGAGGCCCTGATTGCAGTGGCCTGTCCCTATCCCACCTCATGGGAACTGGTGGGAGGCTCTGGTCCCGCTGTCTCCTACCATCATGGGAGCCCATGTCTCTCTGGGTTCATGCTAACATTCCCTTCAGGAAGCCAGAAGCCAGTGGAGATCCCTGGGCCCATCCCAGGACTTTCAGCCTCAAAGGGACATTATTCTGTCAGTCAGGCTCATCTGCCTTAGGTGGAAAATATTGGATTTGGGTAAAACCCAGGGAAACAAAATGGTGAAACTGGGGCAGTGGTGCTACCCCAGTAGAGCTGCTGGAGCTCACAGTGGATGGACAGGGACTGAAACACCATCCAGAGCAGCACCTCAAGGTCTGCCAGCTCCAGGAGGACAGAGCAGAGTCAGACCACAAGGATGGCATGGACAGCGGGTCCCAGCCATGGACATGAGTCCTGTCCCTGCCCTGTGTGAAACCTCCCCTTCCATGGACACATGTCTGAGGGGGTGGAGATGGACCCCCAGGGGGTGATTTCATGGTGCACAGAGGCAGCTCTGGGTTTGGAGCCATGCAGGGTTAGCTGGGGTGTGACATAGCTGCCAGTCTCAGTGTCCTGGCACTGTGTCCAGCTGTCCCCTGCAGCCTCACAGTCCCTCGTGCTTATGGCTCAGTTTTGTTGCTGCTCTTTGTTGCAGCCTGATGTTGGATTGAGGAAGGGGCCAGCAGCTGCAAAGAGGAGCCGGAGCCGGTCAGAGCCCCCCGGCCGTCCGGCTGCCACCGTCACTCTCCCCAGCTTGTGCTGGTGGGTGCCCACCATGGAGGAGATGGTCATCTGGGAGCAGCACACAGTGACACTGAGCAAGGTGAGTGTTGCCTGGGGAGGCCTCACTGTGGGAGGGGATGGGGTCTGTGGGGTCAAGTCTGCCTGACCCCCCTTCTGCCCATGCCCACTAGGACCCTCACCGAGGCTTTGGATTTGCTGTGTCCGGAGGCTGTGACCATCCCAACAGGACAACTGGGGACACAGCGGTGTTTGTTTCAGATGTGGTGTCTGGGGGACCAGCAATGGGTCAGCTCCAGTGAGTGCATGGGGACATGGGGCCATAGGGGGTGCTCGCTGCCAGCAAGGGTGAGAAGGATGGAGTATCACTCCTGCTGGGACAGGACCAGCACCGCTGTTGCCCTGCCTGGCTGAAACGGGATCCCTTGGGGTACACTCACCACCCCATCAGCTCCCCGGGCTGGGGGCTGTGCCTGGGACAGTCACAGATGCATTTTCCCTCCCAGGAGGAAGGATCACATCGTGATGGTGAATGGCCTTTCCATGGAGAACGTCCCATCCTCCGTTGCCATCCAGACCCTTAAAACCTGTGGCAAGATCGCCAACATTGTGAGTGTGCTCTGTGGTGGGATGGGAGCTGGCATCATGCTCACACTGTGCCTGTCCCTGTCCCAGATCCTCTGTCCACACATGCCCGGGGTTTGGGGCTTGGGATTGCTGCAGGAACATCTCCTGGCAGAGAGAGCTGTACCCACCATCCTCTCCTGCTCATTTTGCGCCTGCAGACACTGAAAAGACAGAAGAAGATTCACCTCCCTGTGAGCAAGAGCAGCCCTGGGTCCCCTGCTGTGCCCCGGCACTACGACTCAGATGATGACTACAGGCTGCACCGCTCCAGGGATGACCTGGATCACAGCCAGGGCTATGATGGAGACTCATCCAGTGAGAGGAGTTCTGGTCACCACCACGATGACCATCGCCACCACAAGCCAGTGTCACGGAGCTGGAGGCGAAGCCAGGACAGCAGCCACTGGATGCAGAGTAGCTCAGATCGGAGAGGCCATGGCCGACATTGCTCTGCCAGTGCCTTTGGCCAGGATGGGGACACCAATGGGCTGGCCCTGGTGTCAGGCTTCAAGCGGCTGCCACGCCAGGATGTGCCAATGAAGCCCATCACATCAGTCCTGGTGAAGCAGAAGCAGAATGAAGGTGAGGCTCCTGCTCCTGCTATCCCTGGGTCTTGTTGCCTGATTTTTGGCCATGCCTTCCCCCAGAGAGGAGATGATAGCTGGATGTGTGCCAGGGCCTGGCTGCAGCCAGGGGACAGTGCATGCCATGCTGGGTGCACTAAACCTCCTGCCCTCAATTCGGGGCTACTGAGCTCAGATTTGGGGCTTGCCAGTACCCCAAGGGGAGCTGGGGCTTATGGGGATGGTGCTGAGGGGGGTCCTTGAGGGAATCTTGCATCTCCCTGACTCAGCTACTTTCATGGCTCTCTCTGGTGCAGAGTATGGCCTGAAGCTGGGGAGTCAGCTCTTCATCAAGCACATAGTGGAGAGCGGGCTGGCAGCCAAGGGCAACTCCTTGCAGGAGGGAGACCTCATCCTGAAGGTATGGGGGCCTCGGGGTGCAGGGCACTCACTGGGGGTCTCATCAGCCCCTCTTTGAAGGGCTCATCCCTGGCTGGTGTCACTGCAGGGCCCAGCCACAGCCATGCTGGAGGCAGTTCTGTCTGTGCCCACTCCCTGCCCCAGCCCCCCTGGCTGTCCCAGGGACTCTGCAGGGGCTCTCAGGGCCCAGCTCCCTCCCTGCTCCCAGGCCTGGTGGCATGTCCTGCTGGCACAGTGGGGTTGTATCCACCCCACTGTTCCCACAGTGTGTGGTCCTCCACTGTGTGTCCGTGTCCCCACTGGATGACAGTCACAGGTGTTTGTCAGACAAAATGATGCTTAAAGTATTTGGGAAGGAGGAAATAGAAGGGAGGGAGACCCTTTGTTTGCACACCTGGTCCAGGCAGACCTGTGGCTGCTGGGAACTCGTGCCATAGTGATTCTGGGATAAACAGAAGGGATTACATCTCCCAATCTGTTGAGAAAAGCAACTACCACTCAGGGAGATCCTAGCCCCAGGGCCTGCTTGAGGCCTGTCTCCCTGCACTAGGCTGGGGCATGGAAGGAAATTGCTGGGCCGTGGCAAAGGAGAACTGAGCTTCAAGTGTCTGAGGGGTCCGTGCAATCCTGCCTCTGGGCAGAGCCCCAGGCAGGTGGAAGTGGGTGTTAATGAACCATGCTAATATTTCCTCTGTACAGAAGGAGGTCACACTGGGAAGCAGACAGGAACAGGGACACAGAATAGATGAAGCTGCAGGAGCTGGGACTGGGCTGGAGGGGCTGGGAAGGGATCCGGAAGTTGGCAGTCAGAGCATCCCATCCCAGTGGGGTGTTCCTGGGGGTAGCTTTCCCAGGAGCAGGTGCCTTAAGGCCTCCCGCCCTGCCCCTCCAGATCAATGGGATAGCCAGCCAGGACATGTCCTTGGCTGAAACCCAGCAGCTCATCGAGCAGGCAGAGGGGATCCTGACCCTGCTCATCCTCCGTGATCACCGGCAGTTCTTGGTCAACATCCCTGACGTTGACAGCCAGAGCGACAGCTCCCGGATGGATGGTGAGCAGACATGGTGGCGGGACCAGGGTTAGAGACGCAGTGCAGGGGGCTGCATGGCTGCTGATGCATCTCCCCTCCTGTGGCTGCAGATATCTCGGACATCGACTCTGAGCTGTCCCATCCACCATCTCCCGCCTCCCCACGACCTCCAGCTGCTGCCAGGACAAATTCACCGTAAGGCCCACACTGTCCCCATGATCCCCTCTGTCTCCTGGCAGATCCTGCTGTGTTCTCCACATGTTTGGGGGATGCTGGTTCTCCATTCCTAAGCTAATATCCCTGGAGGTGGTACTGCCATTCCAAGCTTTGCCATCTCCACTGCCCCTTGCCTAAATCCTGCTCCACCTTGTTCCAGGGACAGGAGACGAGTGAACAGGGAACCTGTGGCCAAGGTGGCTGTAGCTGATGCTCAGGGCACAGGTGAGTGGACTGGGCACTGAGTGGGCTTCAGGCTCCTATGCATCTCCACTGCCCAAAGCCCTGGCAGAGCCATGCCAGGGCTCTCTGTGCCTCAGCACAGCCACTGCTGCTCCTAGACCAGCTCTCCTTCCTGCAGACCTTCTGGAAGCCGTGGAGTGGGATGGCCACAGCCCCGACACCAGCCCCAGAGCCCGAGCTGCCCACAAGGAGGGGTATGTCTGCAAGAGGCGGGGGGAATGGCTGGAGGGCATGAGGAGCTGCTGTGTCACAGGGTTGGGATGACAGGGTCAGTGCCTTCCTGCTCTGTCCTTGCATGTCACCTCTGGGCTGACTACTTCCTTGTGGCAGGTACAGCACCAGCTCCAAGGTCGTGCGGTTTGTGAAGGCCAAGAGTGTGGGGCTGCGGCTGACGGGTGGGAACGATGTGGGCATCTTCGTGTCGAGCGTGCAGGAGGGGAGCCTTGCTGACCGCCAGGGCGTTCGGGAAGGTGACCAGATCCTGCAGGTACCCGAGGCTGAAAATGCTCCATATGCTGCTGCACCTGGACTGGCCCCAGCCCTTTTGGCTCCAATATCTCCCCAGGGTATCACCTCCAGGCTGACAGGGACCAGTTCCCCATCCTACTCTGCCCTGGGCACTGCTGTCCCTGGATCCCCTGCTGGTGCCCATGCCCTCTGTCCTGCTGGCAGGACCATGTCCAAGTACTTTTCTGTGGCAGGGGAATGACACCAGTTTCCAGAACCTGACCCGTGAGGAGGCTGTGGAATATCTCATGGCCCTGCCCCCGGGCGAGGAGGTCACACTGTGGACCCAGAGCAAGCAGGACAGTGAGTGATGACCAGGCTCATCTTGGGCTCATGCCTCTCCATCCTCTGTCTCTTCTGGGCAAGCATCAGATCTGCTAGGCTTGCCATGGCCCTTCATGTCCCTGCAGGGTGGTCCTTCTTTCCCCCTCCTCCTCCTCCAGAGAGCTGATGAGAGGGGACCAGACCATCCCAGCCCTGTTTGTGCCTCGACTTCCTGGAGCACAGGGGCTTTCTGGCACCATGGCTCAGCCTGGAGAGGCCAGTATGTGTTGGGGAGTCAGATCCTACTGTCCTCAGCATGCCTGAGAGTGCCATGGGAGGAAACGGTGTCCCCAGTACCCTCTTTAGCAGTAAGGGCTACTGTGCAGCCTCCCAGCCAGCCTAGTGCCTTCCCCAAATCTCTCCAGCATCTTCTTTCTCAGGCACCTCTTCCCCTGATGGTCCCTCTTGCTCTGGGTTTCAGTTTACAGGAAGATGATCTCGTCCAATGTGGGTGACTCGTTCTTCATCCGGACACACTTTGACTTTGAGAAGGATACACCATCAGGGCTCAGCTTTGTCCGTGGGGATGTGTTCCACGTGCTGGATACCATGTACCGGGGCAGGCTGGGGAGCTGGCTGGCTGTGCGCATGGGCAGGGACCTGCAGGAGCAGGAAAAGGGTATCATCCCCAACCGGAGCAGGTAGGGATGAGGCCAGGAACAGCCCCTAGACAAGCAGAGCCAGAGCAGGCTCCCAAGTGAGCTGAGGACTTGGATGGTGGGCTCAGTGAGAGGCAGGGCAAGGGCTGGTGGGATGGTGGTGGGAAGCATGAGCTGATCATGAGCTGGTGAAATCCCTTCTCAGGGTGGTGGGGCAACTGATAGTCAAGTTGTTCAAAGTCCCAGAGAAAGAAGTCTACCACAGCCTCTCTTGGGTGTGCCACTAAGCAGGGGTGCCAGCTTCTCCTGACCTGCTCCTCAAACCCAGAGTCTGCAGGTCCTGAGCCCTCTCCTCTCCCAGGGCCGAGCAGATTGCCAGCCTGGAGTCGGTGCTGAAAGCCACGTCTGGTGCCAACCCTTCTGGGGCAAGGGCTGAGTTTTGGAAGCTGCGGGGCTTGCGGGGAGCCAAGAAGATGCTGCGGAAGAGCCGAGAGGACCTGTCTGCCCTCACAAAGCAGGGGTGCTACCCACCATATGAGAGGGTAGTCCTCAAGGAAGGTGGGCACCAGGACAGCCTGACCCACCCTGGGGACATTAGTCCTGGGGCTGCCCTGCTATGGATGCTGATGGGCCTCCCTCTCCTGGGAGGTGCAGGGCGAGTTGCAGGCCTGTGGGCACCATGAGGAGTGGGGCTGGGTGCTTAGGTGCTGGGAGCTCTGCCCTTGCCCCCAGCCATCTTAAGCACCTCTGTCCTCCCACAGCCAGCTTCAAGCGGCCAGTGGTGATCCTGGGCCCCATCGCAGACATTGCTGTGCAGAAGCTGAGCCGGGAGCTGCCCGAGCTGTTCGAAATAGCCCGTAAGTGCCCCCACACTGGGGAGAAAATGATACCCAGCAGCCAGACCCTGTGAGAGTTCTTTACCTTTGGGTCCCTCCTTATGGCACCCCAATACCTTCCTGGGCTCATTCGCCCTCTCCCCTCCTCTCCCTGAGGGACATGGCCCTGGGGCCGGGCATGGCCATGCCCAGCCTGGGGCTGTCAGAGGTACAGCCCCTCTCATGCCCTATCTCTGTGTCCTGCAGCGAGTGTGTCCCGAGATGGGGCATCATCCAAGGTCATCAAGCTGGACTCGGTGCGGCAGATTGCAGAAAAGGTGAGACCTTTCCCATGTCCTTGGAGCCAGCTGGGGCCTGTGGAAAGCCCATGGCTCCCATCCCTGCTCCCAGCAGGGCTGATGGCCGTGCCCTGCCCCAGAACAAGCACGCCTTGCTGGACATCACGCCCTCGGCTGTGGAGCGCCTCAATTACGTGCAGTATTACCCAGTGGTGGTGTTCTGCGAGCCCGAGAGCCGGCAGGGCATCAAGGCCATGCGGCAGTGGCTGGCGCCTGACTCCAGGAAGAGTTCCCGGCGCCTCTATGCCCAGGCCAAGAAGATGAAGAAGCATTGCAGCCACCTCTTCACAGCCACCATCAGCCTCAGTGGCAGCAGCAATGCCTGGTATGAGCAGATCCAGGACATCATAAGGACACAGCAAAGCCAGCCTATCTGGACAACAGCAGAGCAGGTACAGGGCACGGGCTCTCTGTGGCACAGCTTGGCTTCTTAGGGCTTCAGCCAGGCAGGTGATGGGGCTACACATGGCCCCCCATGGCTGGGGTCCCATGTCTCCGTCATCCCCACCCCTCAGGCAGATGTAGCACCCGAGGACAGTCTGGACCTGCTGAACCCACCGAGCATGGTGGCCACAGGCTACTTGACGTGTGACAGCCGTGCCAACAGTGACTATGATGACACGGATGGGGAGGCGAGCGCCTACACTGATGGTGAGGCAGAGGATGCCTATGACCAGCCCGGGCTGGCCCGTTCCTCTGAGCCAGCACAGCTGGCCCTGAGCCATGGCCTGGACTCCAAGCCAACACAGCTGGCCCTGAACCATAGCCAGAGTGAACAGGTGGGTTGTCCCAGACAGGTACATGAGCCCGGTGGGGCAGAGGAGGGTGGCACAGTGCCTGGCTCTGGAGCGTAATTTTCAGCCTCATAGCACAAGCACAGTGTCACCTCTGGCTGCTGCAAGGTCCAGCTGTGTGCTTGTGCCCAGCTCTGGGTGTCCAGGGGCAAATACCCCAGGCTGGGGCAAAGTCCCTGCCCTGCCCCTGACCTCTCCCACTTCTTCTTCCCCAGGTGCCCCAACGGCCACCGCAGGGCAGGCGCTATGACAGCATCAGGTACCCTGTGCCCTGGGGTGGGGATGGCAGCCACCTGGGGCTGGGGACAGTCCCAGAAGGGCACTGTCCCTGTCACACAGAGCCATCACCACCCTTCTGTCCCCCAGAGAATACGAGCACGAGGCAGTAAGGCGGAGGTTCACACGGGCCAGGGATGACTCCGACCAGGATGAAGGCTACGAGTGGGGCCCGGCCACAGACGTGTAGTGGCACTGCTGGCCTGTCCTCCAGGACACACAACCCTGCACAACTGGGTGCAGGTGACAGCTCACGTAGTGACCCTGTGGCCAGGCTGGGCTGGGCCGAATCCTGCTATACCCTCCATCACCAAGTGCCTGCTCTACCATGTGACTCCTTCCCTTTTGGCCACAGCCACTGTTACTGGAATAAAAGGGATGTTGAGGTCAGGATGGGCTGTTTCTCAGGGTGCTGGGTAGCAGCATACAGGGAGCACTGCACAGCAGGGTGGCCTTGCTGGGACCCAGGCACCTCCTTGGTGAGTGGCCCTGTGTAAGATGAGGCATCACAATTGGGAATTGGGGCCTGGCACCACCGCAGGCCTGGGATGTGCCCCCAAAGCTGAGCCTCCTCTGCTGCAGTCCCCCTGCAGCTCCTCAAATGCAGCCTCCC
This sequence comes from Polioptila caerulea, assembly GCA_013397295.1. NCBI lineage: Eukaryota > Metazoa > Chordata > Aves > Passeriformes > Certhiidae > Polioptila > Polioptila caerulea. The sequence goes on from VYXF01000199.1 coordinate 64,670, forward strand.
ATTTTTCCCAAAGTTTTTATTTTTTGAGCAACCAAGCACACAGACCCAGCCAGGTCAGCACTGCCGCAGCCCTGGGGCCCAGACAGCTGCTCACAAAAAGGGCCACAGTCCCAAGCTCCTGGGGTGCGGGGCTGGGCAATGCCAATGTTCCCTTTTGCTGCTCTAAGGGCTGTGGCTCTGGGCCGGGCTGTGCATGCAGAGCAATTCAAGGCAGCACCAGGGAAAAGCTGAGGCAGGTTCCCGGCTTGGTGCAATGTGTCTAATGGAGAGTTTGCACTCCAACAGGCCTCCGGCCAAGCCCTGGGAGAAGAGGAGGTGCCAAGAGTGCTTCTGCCCTTAAGGCTGAGTCTGGGAGCTGCTGGGTATCCCTCAGGGGTGCCAGTGTGCACCCACACACAGGTGTGCAGGGTCAGTGCTGCTCTGGGGCTGTGCTGGCTGAGCTGTGGAGTTGCGCTGTGCTTCCAGCACAGTCCCCACCTCAGGAAAGGCACTGCTGGTGAGTGTAAAAGTACAATATTCCGTGACTGGACAGGGAGAACTTTCACATAGGGCCCCCTCTCCTCCCACTAGCACAACTCCAAGGTGGGGGACCCTGTGCAGCAGCAGGACAGGCACTTTGAGGTGGGGAGAGGTGCCCAAAGCATGGCACCACAGACCTTGATGCTGCTCAGGCTGGGTATCAGCCCCCAGTGTCCCACTGTCTCCTGAGTAAAAGAAGAGGTGCAGACTTAGGCCCTGCTGAGGGCTCTGAGGCAGGGCTGGGGCAGAAGGCAGAGCCAGTCCTGCCCCTGCAGCCCTGGGCTCACTCCTGTGCGCCCCAGGCATGGTGGCTCAGAGGAAGAGGGGCTGCTCCTGCCCTGTCAGCAGACGGTACGTGGAGGCTGGCATGGTCTTGATGTGTACCTAGGCAGAGAGGCGCAGGTTAGAGACCCCAGCCAGGGCTGGAGGGTGCTGGTGCACAGCTCTGAGCCCAGTGGCTCCGTGGGGGCCCGGCTCACCTCGCTGACCGCCTCAGTGAGGATCTGGATGATCTTCTCATGCGGCGTGGCCACCACGCTCTGCCCGTTGATCTCGATGATGCGATGCCCCACGCGGATGCCACCCCGCTCCGCGATGCCCCCGCGCATCAGGCTGCAGATCTGGGAGCAGGGAGCACGGTGAGAGCGGGGCAGCCCCCAGGATTTTGTCCCCCAGCTGACAAGGCTGTCACTGCCCCACTCACTGAACCCTCCTGTTTCACTTAGGCCTGGGCTGCAGAGACTGAAGCTGCAGCTTCTCCCTGAGGCATCAGTAGAGACCCACAACTCCAGTCCTAGGGGGAGCACCAGTTGGTGTGCCACCCACACACCCAGCTCCCACTGAGCCCAGGAATGCCCCTCTGTGCCTTCCCAACACAGCCACAGGAGAGCCCAGAGCAAGGAGTGGCTCAGGCAGAGGGGACACCAACTGTCACTGGGGTCATGCCCAGAAAGCCAGGAAGAAGCCACCACTCTGAAGGCAAACAGCTACAGAGCACCAGGGAGAGGGATACAACCACCAGAACTGCAGAAAGGCTGTGAGGAGCTTTTTGCTGAGCACAGCAGAGCCGTGTGACCCCTCAGCCCAGGCAGGCACATGGAGTGTGGGAGCTGGGTGCTGGTCCCTGGCCACAGCCAGCTCTGTCTGTCCCTCAGGTAGACCCTGGCCCAGCTCCCATCCCACAGGCACTCACCACACCATTCTCAACACAAAAGCCCAGCTGGTACTTGGAGTCGGGACGTCGGATGACAGCTGTGGTGACAGGGGGACAGTGCACAATGTTCAGGGTCACCTCAGACTGCTGCTTCAGCTCCTGGAAGGTGGGATTGGGCTTGGTCAGATTTTGGACAGCTATTCAGACTGGTTGAGGGGCAATGCAGCCACATTGTTCATGTGAGGACTGAGAATTAGCAACCTGTTTTCAATGGGGAAACTGAGGCACACAAAAGGATACTGCAAATACAAATCCAGGGACAAGAACTTACAAACCCAGCCCAAGACATCCCTGCCCCTTAGGCTATGCTGTCCTTGCTTTCAGCTCCTTCCCATCCTACCTAGAGGTAGATGATGCAACAGGTTCCCTTTAGGACAGGTGGCTGCCTCTGCCTTCACCATTCCTTTTCAGGCAGGGCCACAGCAAGTACAGTCCCCAGCTTTGTCCATGCCCTCCTTCAAGCACTCTGAGCAGGAACTGTCACAGCCTACAGGCTGTAACAGGTATGACCTCTGCACAGCTGCCTCCAAAGCTGGGGACTCCAAGGGAATCCTGGTGCCACAGACACTCCCAGATCATTCAGGCCAGTCCCTATCTCCCTCCTGGGGTGAGGCAGGAGGTCACCCTGCCCTGGCTCACCCGGATGATGCTCTGGCAGGTGCCCAGGGGCAGCCCCACCAGGCTGGTCCCATTGACCGACATGAGGCGGTCCCCAATGCTCAGCTCGCCCGACCGCTCTGCGGGGCCCCCGTGCATCAGGTTGGCGATGACCACGGTGGGCAGGATGGAGCCCCAGCCCGACTCCACAATGGCAATGCCCAAGATCTCCCCCTTCTGTTTCCGGATGCAGACCTGGGGGGAGAGCAGGTGAGTTATGGTTGTAACCTCCACCAGAGTCGTGGAGCACATCTCAGCCCACAGCTGTGCTCACAGCTGGCTGGGATGGGGTCTGGTTTTGTAAGGAGCACCTCCCTTGCACAGGGAGCCATGGAGTAGATGATACAGAGGTGCCAGTGGGTTCCCACATTGTCCCCACCCCTGGAGCAGCTCTTACGTCCTTGCAGTTCTCCTGCCGGGAGAAGTGGGTCAGCTCTGCATTGTACTGCTCCTGGTCCTCCAGGGCACGGCTGTACTGGCGTGGGCTCAGCTCGCTTGGGTCGATGCTGTTGGCCTCCAGGAAGCGCTGGTAGGCCACACCAAATGCCTGCCCGATGGCCTGAGCGATGACCTGGGCCTGGGGAACGACAGGGGCTATTCCTGCCTATGGCTCAGGACTGGAGCCAACAGCTGCCAGTGCCCTGCAGTGCCCAGAACAGGAACTGTCCTTGGGAGCTCCAGGGTGTCCTGGCTCCTTCCCTGCCTGAATGGGCCCCTGTACGGAGCCAATCCTTCTGCTACAGCTGTTCACTGTGCCTCTGTGTGTCACAGAGATGCTCAGGCTGGGCTCCTGCCCTCTCCTCTGCTACAGCCCCAGCCCAGAACACCCAGTTATTACAGTAGGATAGGATTCAGGTCCCCAGGTCCACACGCCCACCCCAGGGACCCATGTGTTGCCTCACATCAGCCGAATGGAAGACGTGGCAGATCATCTTGTAGAGCCGCTTCTCCTCTGCCACCTCTGAGCGCCGCGGCAGCTTCCGGCGTGCCATGAGCACCACGAGGGAGCCGATGTCAGCAATGTAGGAGATGGTCTGGAGGGAGTGATCCATCATGGCTTCCTGGCAAGGGAAACACAGGCAGAGAGTTCAGCCCCCCTCAGGGCTGTCAGATCACGTCGGCAGCTGTGAGCCTGCTGCAAGCAGGACGGGTTTGGCCATGGTGCTGGGATGTGGCACAGCTGCCCAGCACATGCTGGGCAGAAACATGTCTGTGCCAAAAGGCACAAACAGATCCTTCATCAAGGACTCATTTGTGTCCCTAAGTGTTGCCAGGGGGCAGGATAGTTCTTCCCTCTTGCTATAATGCAGAAACTAATCCTGAGGCAAAGAGCTCCCTAGCTTTCAAGCCTGGGTTTTCCAGAGCTCAGTCTAGGATCCCAGCAGCTCCACGAGGTATAGGTTGTATGGGAAGCCTTGTGCAGCCACACAGAGAGGCAAGAACATGACACAGGATGGCTATGAAGTGACACGTCATCTCCCAGACATGTGTCCTCATCCATAGGCCATCACTGGGCAAGACCCTGCTGGTGTGGGAGCAAAGCTGAGATCCTGAAACCAAACAGGAATGTTGAAGCAGCCACGGAGCCTCGTGATTACTGCTGTTCCTACTTACCTGAGTGTCAGCAGTGAGCACCTTGATCCTCTGTGTGGAGACAAACAGATCCACCTCCGTCATAGGCTGGGACTCCCCCTCAGGTGCCTGCAGAATGATGGAGAGGTCACAGGACCCTGCTGGGACCCAGCCCCACAGCCAGGTGCCCTCAGGCAGATCCTGAGCCCAGCCCCACACCCACAGGGGGCAAGGCTCAGGGCAGCCATGCCCCTCATCCCTCCCGCACCTTGATCCTGTCCACCGCCTCCTGGGCCTGCGCCATGCGGACGCTGGTCGGGGGGTTCCTCTCCGAGGCCAGCTGTGTGGAGCCCAGGTATTTGGCCCCAAAAATCACACCGTCCAGCAAGTCCTCTGGGTCACAAGGGCCTGGAACTGAAGTGTTGGGAGGGACTGAGCAGAGGCTGCTCCCCCACCGCTGAAACTGGGGGTACCAACTCCTGCTGCCGGTTAGCTGCATTCCTACACATGATGAACTAGCTCAGTGCCTGGTACATGGGCACCTGGCATCACCAGGGGACCAGGGCTACTTCCCCTTTCCCTTGGGAACACATGGCATCACTTTCCCCCAAGTATACCCCCTCCCTGATCCACCTCCATTTCCTCAGCAAAGGCTTAAACAAGCCATGTGGAGCCTGGTGCACCCACTCTGGATGGGTGCAGAGCTGGCTATTCCCTCCCTGACTGGGACCCCGGACCACCTCCATTCAGGGTCAGAGCAGGTAGGTCAGGACTCCTGGATGCTCTTGCTGCTCAAGCACAGAAGCAACTCACCCTCTTTGAAGGCTGGGCAGGATAAAGGGGATTCCCTGTTCTGCAAAGCAATGAGAGAGCAAGTGAGATTGTGGCTGGGACCTCAGGGATTCATCCTGCCTGGCCCTGGAGCAGTGGAACAGCAAGGGCAGACCGTCCACGGGGATGGGGGAAATGGCATAGGGTCCCAGGGTTGGACAGGGAGGAGCAGGGTCCTAGACCTGTGGAGGTGCTAGTGCAGGGTCCTGGGGCTGGAGGGGAGGATGGCACAGGATCTCAGGACCAGAGGGGCTGTTTGAACCCACCAGCCTCTGCCCCAGGGCACACATGAATAAGCTAGCCATGCAAACATGCATTCAGGGCCAAAGCTGGTACCGAAGGTCTTGTCCGGGCAATCTCGCAGCGCGAGGCCCTGTAAGACCTGAGGAAAGTCACCCCTGGCTCTCCTTTGCCCCCATCCCAGACCCCAGAAGGCATGAGAGCCAAGGGGCATATCCTGACTCCTGCTGCCCCATTGCAGCCCAAGGCACAGTGCACTCACAGTCACAGCACCCTGAGGTGGCTGCCCTGTCCTGAGGGCCAGAACAGAAGGCAGAGCTGCCCACATTGGCTCCGGGGAACCTTCCTGACCACCCTCGCAGGCAGAATCGTCCTCACAAAGCCCCTCTTCAAAACACCAGCTGCCTGAAGGTTCCTTCTCCGAGCTCTCTGGCCTCCCGAGCCCTTCAGGCTTCTCCACAGTGGCTGGTTCCTCCTGAGCCTGCAGCATCTCCAGGTTGGTCCCAGACAGGACATTGGAGCAGGCCAAGGGAGTCTCGGCACCAGCCTCGGGCAGCCCCCCCTCGTAGCACAGGAGGCTCAGCAGGTCCTCCCGGTCAGCCTCGGCGAAGAGCAGCCCGTGGCAGGGCCGGTCGCAGGTGGAGTGCTCAGGGCAGCAGGGACGCATGGCCAGGCCCCGGCCCGTGGCCACGTGCAGCGGGCACGGCCGGCACCTGCCCGGGCACTGCCCGCGGCCCTGCCGGACACCAGCGCCCGAAGGGGTTGGCGAGCCCTGCTCTGGGGCTGACGAGCGGTCGCGGAGATCGAGGTCGAGGGTCTCCAGCTGAGCCAGCAGCCCCTGGATCTCCGATGGTTCGTCCTCCACATCCTCGGTCCACTCGGCCCTGCCCGGGGAGTCGCGGGGCTCGGGGGTCTCATCCAGCTCCATGCCCGCGGGGTCGGCGCTGCTGGCGGTCCGGGGTCGCCCCGTGCCCCGAGGGGCGCTCCTGGCGCTGGGCTCCCAGCGGGCAGAGCCCCGCGGTACCTCGGGCACCGCCTCGGCTTCCATCGCTCTTCCCGACCCCCGGCACAACTCGGTCCGGCCTCCCGCGAGCTCCGGGGCTGCGGCGGGCCCCGACTCCTCCGGCCTGGAGCCGCTGCCGGGCCGCGGGAC
>VYXF01000199.1:75452-87596 GCA_013397295.1 Polioptila caerulea
GGGGTGGGGTGGGGTGAGGTGAGGTGGGGTGGGATAGACTGAAACAAGATGTGTAGGTGGGATAGCACTGAGTAGGCCAATGGGACAAGGTAGGATGAGATGGTTAGGACAGAAAAGAGGTGTGGGATGTGATAGGATGGGCTGGGAGAGGAGAATCTCTTGTGGGTGAGGATGGGGCAGGATAGGATGAGACTGGATGGTATGGGGTGGTGTGAGACAGGGAAATCAGCAAGCCTAGGCTGGTGTCTCCTCTCCCTCAGTCCAGGACGTGATTCGCATCACGGTGCAGCCGGAGTCGCAGGTGGTGGCAGAGGGGACACAGGTGTCCCTGACCTGCTGCGCGACTGGCCCGCCAGGGCTCACATACCAGTGGTTCTGTGGGAGGCAGGAGGTGAGCTCCCACTGTGCCACACTGAGCATGGCCCCTGCACTCTGTCCAGGTGAGGGACCTGCACAGGTAAGAGGGAGCCCATCACTCCTTGGCCTCCTCCTGTCTTGTAGGTGCCTGGAGCCACATCCCCAGAGATGGTGATCGACACAGCCACCCTGGCGGGCCAGCCTGAGTGGTATATCTGTCGGGTGAACTGTGGGGCCACCTTCATGTTCTCCAGATGGGCCCATGTCCAGGTGGAGAAGAGCAGCAGCCCCAGCTCAGGTGGGTCTTGAGGTCTCTGTCCCTGGGCTGGCAGCTATGGGGCACCACTTGCCTGATGGGGCACCTCTCACCCCAGCAGGACAGGGATAGGTCCTGAGTGGTACCATTTGCCATGTAGTGCCCTGGCTCAGCTGTGAAGGTCTCTGGGCTTGCTGGGGTGATGGTGCCCACAGAGGAGCCACATGCCCTATGTCCTCCTCATACATGCTGCCTCATGCCCTCCATGGGTGCCAGGGCTTGTGGGTGACAAACCTGGGGCCTGGAGCAGTTCTGCAGAGTGCTGCCATGGCTGGGTGCCTGATTTGCCACCCTATCCCTTCCCCAGCCAGTGGCTACTGCCCGACCATGGCAGGGCTCCAGATCCTGCGGCAGCCACAGCCATGCCGCCTGGCTGAGGGGGACACACTGGTGCTGGAGTGCAGAGCCATTGGCAACCCCCCACCCCAGTACCAGTGGTTCAGGAACCGGCGCCCCGTGGAAGGGGCACAGGCACCCCAGCTCCAGGTATGGAGGGACCTCTGGCATGGCACAGCATGGCATAGCATGGCACAGTGTGGCACAGTGCAACATGGACTGGCACGCTGCCCCAGCCTCCTGCTCCGTCCTGCTGGCAGGTGAAGCTGGTGACAACGGCCGAGCGGGGCAGCTACTCCTGCCGTGTGTTTAACTTCTTCCATGAGATGTGGAGCCAGGAGGTGGACGTGGAGATTGGTGAGAGCCCCAGACAAACCTCCGTGACCCCCCACATGCTCTGTTTCCAGTAAAGCCCTCATGGCTGCTCCGCAGTTTTGGGGGAACTGCAACCTGTGCTGGGAGGTGATGCCATGCATAGGGTCCCTGACATCTCCTCTGCCACAGGCCCGCGACTCTTCACCTCTGGAGGCTCCTGGCAGGAGGGGGATGGAGGTAGGTGGGCACAGGGCAGACAGGTCTGCACTGCTCTGCCCGCTGTGCTCCCCTGGCACTGAAGAGCCATAGTACAGCATTTCTCTCTTCCCAGGCTCCCTAGAGCATGGCAGCCCTGGACAGCTGTACGGTAAGAGCCTGCTTAGCTGGGGCTGGTGGCCATGGGGGGCTCTGACTGTCGCCAGTGTCACCATTGTCACCCCATAAGGCTTTACTTGGCCAGGAATGCTTTGGGTGCAGCATACTGGAAGAGTGAAACAGCAGCCCAGCCCAAACTTGAATTAGGAGAGCAGCCTTAACCTCGGTGCCTTAACCCTCAACCCAAATCCCCAACCCTAACCCTTACCCATAACCTGAGGGCTCAGGGACCAGCGAGGCATGGATGCCACAGGGTACCTTGGTACCCAGGGACAGTGATGCTGTCCAGAGTTGGGTGTCACCTCTGTGGGCAACATGGAGAGCCGGTGTGTCCCACTCTGTTACAACACCTCCCTCTCCCATCCTTGCAGCCACGGACAAAGTGGCGCTGCTGATCGGCAACATGCACTACCTGCACCACAAGCAGCTGCAGGCGCCCATCGTGGATGTTCATGCCCTCGGTGCCCTCCTCCACCAGCTCGACTTCAAGGTGGTGTCACTGCTGGACCTGTGCAAGGCCGAGATGCAGATGGCTGTCGATGAGTTCCTCCTCCTCCTTGACAAGGGCGTCTACGGTGCGGCAACACCTGCCAGGGTGGCTGCAGCCCAGAGAAGCTGGGTGGTTTTATCCTGGTGGAATCTTGGGGTGCAGCCAGGCAAGAAGCACGTGCTGGCAGGTCAGGTCACCACGTCACCTGCCCTCTGTTCCCCCAGCAGGTTTGCTCTACTATGCCGGGCATGGCTATGAAAATTTTGGCAACAGCTTCATGGTGCCCATCGACGCGCCCAGCGCCTACACGTCAGAGCACTGCCTGTGCGTGCAGCGGGTGCTGCGGGAGATGCAGCAGCGCCACACCGGCCTCAACATCTTCCTGCTTGACATGTGCCGCAAGAGGTGACCCAGCTCTACCACCCACCTGGGGACAAGCTGCCACTCTTGGAGAGCCAGCACAGGGACCTGGTGGCTCCTGGGCGAGGGTAGCGGGGCACCCCCAGGGTCCCATCTAAACCCATTGTCTAAATGCCCCAAGACTTCACTGCCCTTGTGAGCTAGCAAACTCTGTAATGGGTGGGCAGAGGGACACAGAGCAGCCCTCAAGGTCTGGTGTGCTTTGGAATGGGTTTTGGGGGAGGGCAGGTTCTCACTCTGTCCAGCTTCTCTTCTTTTGCAGGAACCTCAATGATGACGTTATTCCGCAAGTTGGGGCGCTGGAAGTCACGGCCAACATCGTCTTTGGCTATGCCACGTGGGTCCCCTCCCACTGTCCCCTGGCACAGGCAGTTGGACTGAGTCTCCCTGCCTAGCTTAGGGTGGGGGCTCAGACCCCCAATGCCTTCATCCCTCCACCCTCAATGCTGGAGGGATTGGGTGAGCGGCAGCCCCCAGTCCCTTACAGGGCAGGGAGGTGCCCATGGCACTGCTTGGCTTTGGGCAGCACCTGCTGGCATGAAATGCCAAGACTCCTTTAGAGCACAGGGGTTTGGGCTGGTGATGCTTTAAGCATCCAGGATCCGGCCATTGGCAGCTCTCACCTGTCCCCAGCACAGTGGCCAGATGCTGTGATGGGAACAGGAAGAGTGCTGTGCACCAAGCTCTGGCTTCCATAGAGCTGTCATCCTGCTGGGGGCCAGTCCCCAGAGAGTGGCAGAGCCCATGACAGATCCAGCCATTGCCCTGTCCCCACAGGTGTGCAGATGCTGAAGCCTATGAACTGAGCCAGGGTGAGCTCTCCAATGGCATCTTTGTCACCTTCCTCAAGCGCTGGCTGCTGGAGGACGAGAAGATCACGGTGCTGCTGGACAAGGTGGCTGAGGGTGAGTGAGGAGCAGTAGGGAACAATGGCCCCCCTGGTGTCCCCTGCCAACCTCCTGTGCCCCTGCAGACATGGGCACTCTGGAGATCACGCGGGGCCGGCAGGCACTGGAGCTTCGCAGCAACCTCTCAGAGAGACGGGCTCTGACAGATCCCATCTGCTCTCCAGGCCAGGATGAGTCCTCTGCCAGGAACCTGCAGTGGGCCAAGGCTCATGGTGAGTCAGGGCCACCCTGTCCCAAACTGGCATCTAGAGGGGGGACAGCCCCAGGAGCAGAGAGAGGCTGTAAACAACATCTGCTGGGTTCCTCCCACCTGGAGGAGAAACTGCTGGTGCAGAGCCCCCAGTCTGGAGACAGGAGCAACACATTGGCAGCCCTGCTCTGGGGTGACCCAGCACCCATCTCACCTGTGGGTACAGCTCCAGCCCTGAGCCCCTGCAGGTCCCAGCCCTGTGCTCCCTGTCTCCTCCACAGTCCTGCCAGAGAGCCGGCACCTCCGCTTTGACTGCGGTGTCACTGTCCAGCTGGGCTTTGCAGCCGAGTTCTCCAACATTATGATCATATACACGCGTGTGGTGGCTGCCCCCAAGGACATCACCAAGTGTGAGGCCCGGCTCACTGATATTCCCGAGGTGGGAGCAGCTGCTGAAGCTGCCATCAGGGCAACACTGGGGAACAGGGCGGGGGGAAACCGGTGGTTCTCACGTGGATGCTGTCCATGGCAGGAGCTGGATGCGGACCTCAAGTGCACCAACAAGGAGAGCCCAGAGGAGCTGGGCAGCCCACTGGCGCCCGTCTGGAGCCTTGGCTGCCCCTCCTGCTGCCTCTACAGCCGGATCTGTGGCTTGCAGAAGCTGCGGGTAAGAGCCATGGTTGGCAGGGGCTGGTGTTGGGGGCACAGCATGACCATGGTCACGGCAGGACAGGAGCCCACAGTGTTGGTGTCCCTGCAGCAGGAGCTGGCCTTCACCGTGTGTCTGCAGTACCGCTACCAGGGCATGGATGACTTTGTGGAGGAGCAGCAGCGGGTGAACGTGGGGCGGCCGCTCATTGCCAAGCTCAACCTGCAGCGGGCGGCCTCCCCCTCTCCACCCCACAGCCCCTTCTTCTCTTCTCCCCCTGGGAGCTGGGGGGTGGTGGGGAGCTCGTGGGTCAACACCCCTGAGGAGAACCTGAGCCCCGAGGGCTCCAGTTCCCACACCCTATAGAGGGACAGTGAGGTCACTCACACACTCTCTCCCACCCCCACCCCCATCCCCCTCTCCATCACCACAGTCCCCTGGTGCCATGTCCGTCCTGCTCCTGCTGGAGGTCAGGGGATGGACGGGGTGGAGGTGGCATGCACAGAGGCTGGGCTCCATCCTAGTCTGTGCCAAGGGGTGCAGGTCTCACAGCACAGCATGACTGGGACTGTGGGCCCCAGCTGCATGTCTCTGGCCTAGCAGTGCCACCCCACATCCCTGAGCAGTGCCAGCCCCACGTGCCAGGCCGCCACCGGGCAGCGCCAGGGGCAGAGTGCCCAGAGNCCTAGTCTGTGCCAAGGGGTGCAGGTCTAGGTTCATTCAGGCCTGGGAGAAATAGAGAGAAATAAGCAGCTTAGGGGGCAAATCCCGCGGGAGGAGATTACAGGGGGTGGGAGGGCTCCTGTTTGGCCACGAGGGTGTGAGAGCACCCCCTGGTACCCCCAGCGCTCCCAGTAGCACCCACTCCTCACAGTACAACCCCAGGAACCGGCCCCATCTGTGCAGTGAGTGATTGCAGGACAGGATTGGAATCTAGGGGGGGAAAAAAAAGTCTTTTTGCTTGGATTTTTCCCACACAAACCCCCACATGCTGGGGCAGGCTCTATCCACTCTGTCCACTGGGGAAAGCACCAATAAAGCAGTCGGGCCAATAAAGCTCGGCACTTCTGCGCCCTCCCTGCACTTAAATGGCATTTTGTGGGGCAGAAATCTTGCCCGTCCTGCAGGAGGTGCAGCGCAGCACCGGGCGCACCACTGGAGGAAAGCGGGGTACCAAGTGAGGGTACCCCGACATTCCCCGTGCCACCCATGGAAAACAGCACATTTCCATAATTCAACCCCCAGCCCCAAGGACCCGGGGAGACGCATCCTCATCCCGGGGCCCCTCCGCACTCTCGGGCGGCGGTTGCGGGGCCGGGCTGGGGGAGCACCCTCGCCCCAATTAGGCTCCGATCAAACGAGCCGGGGGTGCGGCGCTGCCTCTCCCAGCACCAGCCGGCCTTTGTTGGCGCTCGGGAGGCCGAGGGGTGCCCCGGGCTGGCGCCAGCCTCGACAATTATGTCATGTGAAAAGCGCAGCCCCCATTGAGTGCGTCCCGTCCCCCGGATCAAACCCCATTACTTCCGCAGCCGTTGCTTCATTATCTGCCGGCCGGAGCTCGCCTCCGCCGGGGCGCTTCACCCCATTAGCTGGGCCGGGGAGCCGGGGAGCATCGATTATGCGTTTAATGGGTTGTTAAAGGTTTAATTGTCGCTAACGAAACAGACGAGCAGCAGCAGCCGGGGGACGGGGCACAAGCAGAAGGGTCTCTCCGGGGTCAGTGCCTCGCCTGGCCCGCTGGCATCCCGGCCAGACCCACCCGACCCCGGGGCTCTGGAGACGTCAGAGTCCGGCCCCGGAGGGTTTGGATGGGGGTGAGACCCCGGGCTGGGGGCGGCTGCAGGCGGGGGCACGGGCACTGAGCAGGGTCGAGCACTGAGAGGGCTGGGGGGCCGCGGTGGGGATGGGGCTGCCCCAGCACAGCCCCGGCTGGGGGCTGTTGTCCGGTCCCACGTGGGAAGATTTTCTGGGAAGACGTTTTGGTGGGGGGAGGGTTGGTCTGGCTTCTCTAGGGACTGGGGCACGCCAGGAACCTAGGACACCTCAGGGCATCCCAGGGACACAGGGCACCTACTCACCCAGGAATAAGTCCTCCTGTCTTGCTGTCCCAGCTGTGCTTAAGCACCTCAAAGCCGCTACGGACTCAGCCGTGTACTAGGGCCATGATGGCCTTTGGCATCAGTGAGGGTGGTGGTGGCACTGACTGTGCTCCAAGCTCCAGCGAGTGGGCAGATGGGGTCCCCCAGGCCTGCAAAGCCACTCTGGGAATCCTGAGGACACGGCACCTTGTCACCACTACCCAGCTCCCACCTGGCAGGAAACACTGGCAAGGGGTAAGCCAGGTATTGGTGTGCTCCAACAACCCTGTCGTGGTGACCCCATGGCTCACAGCCAGCCCCCTCCTCTCACCAGCCCTGGCCAGGGGCCTTGGGGGTCCCACTGCTACCCATCCTCCCACCAGCACAATTCCAGCAGCCCTCTACCACTGGCACCTCTGGCAGTGTTAGGGCGGGGGGCAGTGGGCACAGCCCCCAAGGGACAGTCGAACAGGTGACCTGTGACAAGGTGTTGAGGCCACGGTGCAACACAGGCCGGGGCTGGATCAGGTCATCTGTGCCTGGACCTGGCCCAACCCTGCACGCAGCATCCCTAGGGAGCAGGGTGGGAGGGTGCGCAGGGATGATGCTCCCATGCCCCCACAGAAAGCTCCTTTCTGGCAGAGGCTCGGCAGCCACACAGTGCTGAGGAGGGCATGGCACGACCGAGGCCCCAGCAGCACCTGACTCCAGCATGTGGCAGCCGTCCAGCTTATCTCTTTACTCACAATACACCCGTGCTCTCGGTGCCGGTGCATCTCCCAGTGCGACCGGCAGCGTGCCCCGACGCAGCTAAAACATCCCCCCAAGTACTCCCTACAAAACTAGAGCTTTCTGTTCAGTTTTGTTTAAATCTGCAGCATTAAAAAAAAAAAAAAAAAATGGAAAAGGGAGGGGGTGTGGAGAAAGGAGGTGTCCACCTGGGGTGTGGTGGGTGGCCTGGTGGCACAGTGGGATGCCTGAGCCTCAGCCAGGTCCTTAGCTGATCTTGGTGCCTCAGAGAGGCAAAGGGGCTCTCCAGGAGTGCTTCCCCCCAGCCGTGGAGTCCTGCCAGCATCCTGACTCACTCCCCTGACACCACTGGCGCTGGGTCAGTGTGGGGAAGATGCAGACAGCATCCCTGCCCAGTGCCAGCTTTGGTGCTGCTGAATACCCACTGTCCTCCCTCACCCGTCGCGGGGCTGAGCTGGCACCGGGGACAGGAGTGGCAGCCAGGGGGCTTGGAGGGGAGCGTTCATCAAATGGGCTGCCAGGTCTTGTCAATGGTCTGAATGTGCTCCTTGGCTTTCATGCGGAGCGAGGCGATGCTGGAGCTCCTCTGGTCCACCTCCTCCAGCGGGTACTTGTCCACAAAGGGGGTGCTGCACTGGTAGGGCGCGGGGGCCATGGGCTGCATGCCCTGCGCCATCGGTGGGGGGGTGTTGAGGAAGGAGTGCCCAGCATAGGGGGGCTGCAGGGCCTGAGGGGCTCCCATAAAGCCAGAAATGCTGTGGACTGTGGTGGCGCTGGAGATGGGGGACGTCAGCCATGGGTCGAGTGGGAGGGAGTTGCTCATGGGCCCCACGTTGGGGGTCATGGGGGGCCGGTTGAAGGAGAGCACAGGGGTGTCATGGAGCTTCATGGAACTGGCTTCCATCTTCTCCTGTCTCCTCCACTTGGCTCGTCGATTCTGGAACCAGACCTGCAAGGTGAGAGCCAAGATGAGTTCACTGTGCCCAGTTGGACCCTTGAAGTGTGCCCCACATGCTGCATCCTATGCAGGGTGTCCCATGCAGGCTGCTCAGTTCTGCAGTATCTCATGTGGGGTGCCTCACAGGGAGTGCTCAAGGTGGGGGTGTCCTCTGTGAGGTACTCCATCCCATGAGGGCTGTCCTACAGGGCTCCAGCAATCCCAGCACCTCTGCCAGACCTCTCTCACAGGCCCCAGAGACCAAAGACATCTCAAAGGTGTGGAAAATGAGAGCTGTAAGCACATAGCCTCTTCTGCTCCATGGGAACATGCACCCTGGCCCTGCAGAGTCCCAGCAGTCCATGGGACAGTGTTATTCGACCTTCCCAGCCCCTCAGTTGCAGCTTTTATAAGTTAAACAGCCACAGTTGTGCCAAAACCCAGCAGGAATGACAGGGACCGGTGACCCAAATCCAGTGGTGACGTCTGGCCCCATGGGAACTGCTCATTAAAGTGCTGGTCCCCGTGTTCCCAGAGCAGCACAGGGCACAGGGGCCTGCTGCAGGAGGCAAAGGGGAAGAAAGATGAATGGCTGTGTGGGTTCCATGGGCTGCTCACGGCTGTTGGTGGACCCTGGGCTGCACTGGTGCAAACTGCATGTCTGGAGAAGGGAACAGAGCTGGAGAAAGGGCTGGAGCACAAGTCGGATGAGGAGCAGCTGAGGAAGCTGGGGGAGCTCAGCCTGGAGAAAAGGAGGCTCAGGGGTGACCTTCTGGCTCTGCATGACTCCCTGAGAGGAGGGGGCAGCCAGGTGGGGGTCGAGCCCTTCTTCCAGGGAGCAAGGGACAGGACAGGAGGAAGCTGCCTCAAGCTGTGCCAGGGGAGGGTTAGGTTGGAGATTAGTGGAAACTTCTTCCTTAGGGCAGTGGTGGAGTCCTCATTCCTGGAGGGACTTGTAAGATGTGTGGATGTGGCACTTAAGGACATGGATTTGTGGTGGCCTTGGCAGTGGGGAGCAGTTGGACTGGATGGTCTCAGAGTATTTTCCAACCTGAACAATTCTGGGATTCAATGAAACCGGTTGTTGCTCAGAGAGCTCAGCAAAGGTGTCTTTACGGTTTGGACCCCCACAAAAAAGGCTGGATTGCCTTGACTGGGGCTGAGGCCTAGGGAATTCAGTTCATTTCTTTAGGGGTTACTGCTTTTGTTCACAGTGGGTTTGTTACTTCAGCTCCCTGACCTTTTCTCCCTCCCTGATCTCACCCCATCAGTCCAGGCACAGTGGGGAGAAGGGTGGTGGGACCCCAGGCTCTTTCCAGGTTCTGCTGTGCCCCCACAAGCCTTTTGCCTAAGGAACAGAACATCCTGAGCCCCACTGCGCTGCCAATCTGCCCTGCTCCAAAAAGCTTAAACCCCTCAAATCCATGAGGATCTTGTGCTTTCCCAGCCCAAAAGACTTGGAAGGGGCCACAATCAGCCAAGGTGTGTTTTCTGACCACTTTCCCATGTGAGCAGCAGGAGGGATGAGAGCAGCCACCACCAGAAGGGGGAAAAATTTCTGAAAACTATCTCTGTGCCCTAACAGAGCCTCTGGCCTATGGGCCCAACTGAGACCTTGTGAATTAAACTGGGACCCCATGGAAAAACGAGGCTCAGCCATTAAACCCTTTCCCTGGCTTTGTTGGGAGCAGCTGGCTCTGCAGAGATGCTGCTCCTGTCTTGAGCAATGGGGAAACTGAGGCGCAGGGGGAGGCATTGGCACTGGAGTTGAGAGCTGAGCAGAGCTCTCCAGCACCTTGGGGTCCCTCTGACACTGCTCAGAGACAGATCCAGGGTGCTGGGGTGCTGCCCTCCCTACCTGCACGCGGACCTCCGGCAGGTTGACCTTCATGGCCAGCTCCTCGCGGCTGTACACGTCGGGGTAGTGGGACTTCTCGAAGGCGCGCTCCAGCTCGTGCAGCTGGTACGTGGTGAAGGTGGTGCGGTTCCGCCGGTGCTTCTTCTTGGGCTGCTCCTCCTCGGCGGCGGCCGGTGGGGTGCCCTCGCTGTCCCCTGGCTTCCGTAGCTCACCCAGGTCCCCCTCACATTTATTCAGGAACATGGTGGCACCTGCAGGGGCACCGCAGAGTTAGAGGGGTGTGGGGGCTTTGAGCCCCACATGTGTGCCCAGGCCAGGGATGGATGGACAAGTAAATAGAGGGATGGGAAGATAGAGTGGCCCTAGGAACAGGTTATGCAAAGGCATAATCCTCTCTGCCACAGCAGAGGATCCCAGGGCTGTGGTATCCTGGGGGCTGATCCACAGTCCCAGGGACTGACCCAGGGTCCTGGGGACTGACCCAGAATCCGAGGGATGCCTTGCACTTGGCTCTGCTGTCCTATGCCACTGGGCCAATGAACTCACTGGTGCTAAAAGTCAGATTTACTCCAAAATGGAGGATTTTATGAAAGTACCATCACAGAGAGCCAACCTGATCTCTCTCTGCCCTGGCCTGGAGGGGAGCAAGCCTGAGTTAATTCCCTCCTTCCTCCCAAGCTCCTCTTCTCCAGGCACTTCCATGGTGAGGGCTGACCCTGGAATGCTGGAGGACCCCATGTCAGCCACCAGGCTGGGTGGGAGTGACCCAGCACTGTCCCCCAGCTAATAACCGTTTTGGTGACGCTTATAAGCATTTTCAACCCTCGCAACGTTTCATCTTTAAGCTTTTTATCCGGCATCTGAAATCTTCCTGCAGTATTTGCAGGGGATTAAGGGTCTCTTTCCACCATGAGCATGTCGGCAGACATGGAAATGGGGCAGAAAACTGTAATCCTGGGGCAAGGGGAAGGCACTGTATTGCCCAGACCCGCCAGCAAAGACTCACCTTATACCTCAGTGGGAGTGGGGATGGAAAAGGAGAGTGGGTTCATGCTGGGAGGGAGTAAATGGGGGTCCTAGAGGGCAGCGGGCAGGGGGTGGGTGTCGAGTGTTGCCCAGGCTGTGCACACCGGTGTGTCTGTGTGGGGTTGCTGTGTGGGCAGTGGGGGTGTGTGCAGTGTGCCCGCAGCTGCGTCTGTGCCTGTACCTGGGCAGGGGCCCAGGGGTGCTCAGGGGTGCTCCAGTGAGGCACAGGTGTGTGGGGGGAGTGTGCAGTGGGCTGACCATGGGGTGGAAGGCGTGCAGCATGTGCACTGCACGGGGGTGTATGTGTGGGGATGGGGGTGTGCGGGGTGGTTTGTGCCACATGGGAGCAGTGCTAGGCTGCAGTGCCTGTAGTGCAATGTCTGCACTACTGCATGCAGGGCACGGTGCGTGTGCACAGTGCTCGTGCAGGGCGTGCACAGCACCGTGGGTGTGCAGGGAGCACAGTGTGTGCGGGGCACACACAGCCTGTGGGCACAGGAGCTGTGGGCACCCAGTGCCTGTGCAGTGTGTGCAGTGTGTCCAGGGCACATGGCACACGCAGCAGAGGCACATGCAGAGCCTGTGGCACACACCATGCAGTGCAGCACATGCAGTGCGTGTATGTGTGTGGCAATGTGCAGTGTCTGTGCAGCGCGTGCTGTGTCTGTGTGCAGTGCACCCAACATGAGCAGCATGTGCCTGGTGCTGCTGTGGTGTGCTCAGAGTGTGTGCCTTGCAGTGTGGGTGTGTGCAGTGTGTCCGGTGCAATCAGTGTGTGCCGGGGGGCTGTGTGTGCAGCGTGTGCAGTGTGCACAGCGTGTGTTGCACACCCAGTGGGTGCCGTACTCACAGAGGGGCTGTGTATATGCAGTGCTGCATGTGCAGGGAGTGCAGCACAGTATATGTGCCTTCAGGAGCTGCAAGACCCCCCCCGATGCCCCACAGCCCCTCACGGGGGGTCTGTAGCCCTTAGGGGCTCTGGGTCCAGCCCAGCAGTCTCAGGGTGCCTCAGGGGAGCTACAAGTCAGGGCAGGGGTGTTGGGTGCTGCATCCTGGGGTGCCCCAAGGCAGTGGAAGGGGGGGCTGGGGGCAGCAGAGGCCCTGTGGTCACGGTGTGAGCATCGCAGTGTGTTCTGGGG
>VYXF01000199.1:88373-113264 GCA_013397295.1 Polioptila caerulea
GAGATGGAGCCCCAAGGTTCACCCCCTGACCCCATCAGAAAGCGAAGGAGACAAAAACTCCCCAGAGAGCAGCAAACCCCAACCTCGGAGCACAGATGAGCCAAGAACAGCAAAATACCGGAGCAGCAGCGAGCTGGCAGCAGGGCAGCAGCACCGGACCCCGCGGGATGGGGACAAGGGCAGGACCCCCACCCCAATCTGCCTCGGCCTGGCCAGAGGGGCACAGAGGTCCCTGACTGGGGAAGGGGGGAGCATTACAGATCAGGCTGGGGAGACATCAGCACCAACCAACCACCCCATATTCCCACCCTCCAGGGACTGGTCTCAGGACTCCCAAGCCTTTGCCACCAGTGTTTTGGGAGTCTTGCCTGGAAACAGGCCACGCTGAGCTGGGGCTGGGGGAACTGCTAAACTCTGGCTCCCAAAGGACATCTTCCTGCACCCACAGTCATGCTAGCAGCAATTTTTGGGTTTAAGCCCTTAAGCTGCAAACCTGTGCTGGGAACCATAAGGACCCAATACCTCAGAAGAGTTCTTCCCCCCCTCTCCTCAATGCTCCAGCCCATGGTTTTCCGGTGGGCACTGCTAGCTGTGGGGAGGGGATAGCTGCAGGTAAAGACGCCCCAAAAAGCAACAGAAACAACATTGAGCCCTGGTCAAAGGGGGTAAAAGCCCTAAACTTCCTGAGTACTGCAAAGCAGCAGAACATCAGTGAGGACAAGTGGCCTCCCCTGGCAGCAGGGGATGCAGAAGAGACAATCCAGGGACAGCCCCAGCTTCCACTAGGACTCCATTCTTTGCCTTTGGAAGCCCATCTGAGTTCCAGAATTTGGCTCCCTGGGCTCAAGCCACCTGGGATGGGTAGTAGGAGCATGAGTGGCTCCTACCCCTGGCTCTGTGTGATTTGGGTGACTGACACTGGCAGGTGCCAGCACCCGCTCCTGAGTCCCCAGGGAATGGTGCCAACCCCGTCCCCAACACCAACCCCAGGCACACCCTGGGGACACCCACTCCCTTTCTCAGCATCTTCCCTCAGCACTTTGTCCCGAATTGGAAAAAAACAGCGTTACCTGCTGGGCCCAACTCGGCTTTTCCAGGAGTATTTAACTTTGCTGGTCCCTCCCGGGAACCAAACAAGCGGCTCAACCTCACCAATCTCGCAGCTTTGGCAGCCAAAGTTGCCTCTAGTCTTCTTATTTGTCACAGAACCGCCGTGCTAAGGCTCGGGAGAATCTTTATTTAGTGTTGCAGATGTCACCAAGGCACCGCAGATTGGAAATGAGTCCAAAGGATTAAGACGAGGTTATTAATTGGAGGCCTTCCCCTTTAAGAATGATTGACAGTTACTTTCTGGACAAGTAATTGCTCTAAATGTCCCCCCAGCACGGGTCCGGGGGGGCAGCGGCGGACAAAGGCCCGAACTGCCTTCCCCACTCGGATTGTCTCCCCACAAAGGCGTCCTGCTGGAGTTTGCCGTGTAATCCCCTCATTACGGGCGAGGAGAAAGAATTAGAAACAGGGGGAGCAGAGAAGAAAGGATGGAGGGGGAGGAGGCAGGATTTCCTTGGGCTGTGGAGGCTCTGCCCCAGGGATGGGGTCCGGAGCAGAAGCCCCAAGCCTTGGTGGGATGGGGATGCTGCAGTGATGGGTGCTGTCCCCCCTGGATAGGGATGGCGAGCCTGGAGGTGGCCCCATGACAGCGTGGGTAGCCCTGTGGCTCTCAGTGATGCTGCCCGCAGAGCCCTGCTCATGTGAGGAGCAGAGATGGGGACAGGTGTGGGGCCAGAGATGGGGGCCAGGCATGGAGTCTAATTCTGAGGACCCAGGGTGTGGACACGGTGTGGGAACCTGCTCTGGGGTCTGGCTGTGGGCCCAGGTATAGGGACCAGCTATAGAGACCAGCCCCCATGAACAGCCTTGGGGATCTGGTATGAAGGCCAGACAGGGAACACTCACAGGGACCAGAGCAGGGAACCAGGCAGGAGGGCCAAGTGTGGGGAGCAGCCATGGGGCAGTGCCTATGGGACCAGGCGTGGGAATGAGCCTTGGACATGGGACTGAGCACTGGGGCCAGGCATGGGAACAGCCTGTGGAGACCAGCTGTGGGATCCAGACAAGGGGACAATTCCTGGGGGGTGCCCGTGGGCCCTGGCCTAAGGGACATTGGGACAAAGGCAGCCAGGGTGAGAGGCAGGGCTACCATTCTTCTCCTCCCCATACCCACTGCTACCCTGGGCCCCAAAGAACGATGGAAACATCATGGTGAGGGTCCTGGGCTATGCTGGGGGATGTGCTTGGTGCTGCCCACAGCCCCCATCATGTGGGGTGGATTTTGCCCTTTTCTTTCTTTGCTCACTTTTACTTTCTCCCAAAACCATCTTCCTGCCACCTGCAACCGCCGCCACCCCCGGACCTGTCTGGGCTTCCTCCCACTCCCTTCCCCTCCTTGACACACTTCCTCTTTCAGATGGCAAATGTCACTGCAGGAGTTTTGGACCCCAGCACCCTGTGCCAGGTGGCTGCTGGCCCCGGAGTGGGTCTGTGCCCTCCCCACGAGAGCTGCTGTTGGCGAGACCCCGCAGCCCCCTCTGTGTCCTGCTGCGGGTCCCGTCATCCCGCACTGGGGTTGTGAGGCTTCACCTGCCCTGTCCCACACCTCTTTGGGGACAATGTGATGTTGTCTTGGGGATGGCACGACACTGCCCTAGGGACAGTGTGCCACCACCCCAGGGACAGGCTGGGGACAGCAAGACAACACACCAGGGATGGCATGACAACACAGACGGGCCATACAGCCCCTGGGGATGGGGTGACACCCATCAGCGCCATGCAGCGCTGCAAGAGAATGCAGAGGAGAGCAGGGAGGTGCTGCTTGGGGCGGTACTGGGGACATCCCCGGGTCAGGGGAGATGTGAGGGGCCGGGGGTGCAAACTGGACCCCACTCGCCCGTTGGCCCATGCTGGCCGCTGTGACAAGTGCAGGAGCCGCGTACCCCACACTGATGGCCCTCGGCAGGTTTCCCCAGGGTGCCCCACTGCCCCGGAGGTGCAAGGAGGTCCTCAGGGTGCGGGGGCTGCCCAGCTGCCCGGCCCCGGCGCTGTGTGTGCCGTGTCGGCCCTGCGGCCACCGCAAGGTGTTGCCTCGCCCGGGGGGAGGCAGCAGGCTGATTTGCCAAATGATTATAATTGCCTTTTAGGAGCAGATAGCAAATTGATTTGCTTCCTTGTCCAAGGCCCGTAATCGCTTCATCACTTTAAAATATTAATGCTATACTTCTTTGCTAGTTTCCCAATTACCCTAATTGAAGGCAAATTGGTTAAGAAGGTGCAATGCAGAGTATCAGGGGGTTTAGTTCACTCAAATGACAGTTTTAAATCTCCCTAATCCTATTAGCGCGCAAAGCTGCTAACGCTTAGAGACGCTGCGTCAGCTTACCGGGGCGGTGGGGCCGGAGGCGGGGGGTCGGGCCGGGGNACCCAAACGGGTGCTGAGCGGGAGGCAGGTGGCAGCATGGGGAGGGCGGGGGGGCAGGACGATTAGCCAAGGAGACCTGGCAGAGGGTCCTGACCCGAATCCCAGCTGGCGCTGGGAGTCCCCATGCAGCCCCACTGGGAACACTGGGAGAGGGCTGCCCATCAGGGCAGGATGGGGCCCTGATGTGGAGCGGGGTGGTGGTGACAGAGCTCGTTGGGGACCTCAGTGCCACCATCCCAGCAGCTGGCACTTGGTGGCGAGCCTAGCCCTGGAGAGAGCAGTGATGTGGGATGGGATCAGGGTTGTGCTGGGTGCCACAGCTGCTACCACTCTGTCAGGGACCTGGCGAGGGACTGGCGTGGCACAGACGGTCCCATCCCACAGGTGGGGTTTGAAGGGAGATTTCCTAAATTTTGAAGAAAAGCTGGTGAACGGGGATGGGAATGATGGCAGAGACAGCAGGGATGATGTGGAGACCAGGGACAGTGAGGCCACCAAATACCAGGAGGCTCCTCGGTGTCAGGCCCAGACGAGGCTGTCTCACGCTCCCTGGGATGCTCCAGCAGCCACCAGCCCCTGGACTGGTACCCGGAGAGGTTCCAGGGGGAACTGGGCACCTCGTGCATCCAGGGACCTCCTTGCTCCCTGTGCTCCAGCTCCTCAGCGGCGGCTGAGCCCGATGGTTCTGATGACAGCGCTGAGCTGGGTGACACCGCTGCCAGCCCACCTGTGCTGGATCCGGCCACCCCCTCCCAGCCCGGGCAGGGCCGTGGGCAGCCCGGGCAGGGCCGTCCCCGCAGCCTTTCCGGAGCAGATGGCAGCGGCGTGGGGAGGACGGAGGCGGCTCGGAGGCGGCTCAGCGCGTCCTTCCTTTCATGCACACACAGCGTGATTCCCGGCGGCTCCGGCTCCGGCTCCGGCGGGAGGTGCCGCTGGGGCCAGCGCTGGCCGTACATTTTACACGGGTTCAGCAAGCTTAGTCCTCGGGGACAGGCGACTCAGGAAGATTAGACCTCGCTAAAATAGGCAGGTATTAGTGATCTCAGCAGCCCTCGGCCTTCCGGCGCGGCGGCATTTAAGCCAGCGTTGCTGCCGAGCGCCCAGGACAGAGTCCCTCGCGTGGCAAGAGGCAGCCGGGCACCCCGGCTCAGCCGAAGGGATGCCTCTGCTGCCTGCACTGGCAGGGGATGCTCGAGCACGGGAGTAAATGCTCCACATGCCCTCCCGGTGCTGTCTCCAAGGGATGGCCAGGGTCACTGGATCCCAGTGGGGACTGCTGCAGGAGAGGGGACAGACCCAGTGGCCAAGCATCCTGGGCTGGTTGGTGGCTCAGGGGACATGGGTCAGCCAGGACTGTCATCATGTCCCCTCACCAACCGGGACAGGGACTGTGTGGGTACGGGATATGGCAGGACGACCAGAACAGTGCCGGCAAATGCTTTATTTATTGAGCCACATGGCGCACGGTGCCAGGGCTGGTAAGGGGAGTAACAGTGTCAGGGACCTGCCCCATATGGGGACTCACATCAGGAGCGCCACGAGAGGGACCTGACCATAACAGCTGGAGGGGACTCAGGCATTCTGCACCCCTGCACATCCTGGGAAAGCAACTGGGAATGGTTTTGGGGAAGAAAACCCCAAATGCCTAACGTGTATTGGGACCCGCACCCCAAGTAAAGGCACCCAGAGCCTCCGCATTCCGTGGCTCCCGGGGACAGGGGCTGCCGGTGTCACCGGCCGCGGGGCGGGCAGCGGTGTTACATCAGGGCGCACTTCTCCTTCAGCCGGTCCACGCCGCCCCCCGCGCGGTCCCGCAGCACCGGCAGTTCCACCTCCCGCAGCTTCACCAGGAAGGCGAAGGCTCCGGCGCTGCCATCCTCCTCCTCCTCCTTCTCGCTGTGCACGATGGCTGCCAGGTCCTGCGGCAGCTCCACCGCACCTCCGGCCACGTGCACCTGGGCGTCGTCCCGCTCGTCCTAAACGCGGGCGGGAGGGGGTGTCGGATGGGGACAGACATGGTGCCTACCACGGTGGAGCAGGGGACGGGGGACAGAGAACACCCAGTCCCAAGGTGCTGGGGACACGGGGGAATTCCAGGACTGTCCAGTGCCAGACTCGGACGCTGGATGGACAGAGGGCGGCAGATAGTCAGACGGAGACGGTGGCCGTCTGCTGCCCTCTTCAGGATCCCTCCCATCCAAGGGAACACGGCAGCCGTGGGTCTGGGGCTGTTCCGGGTGATGTAGGGTCAAGGGGAACCCCCCCAGGTCCGCAGACTAGCTGGTTCTTACCTGGGCCAAGTGGTACTTGTCCCGCAGGTGCATCCGCACCATGGCCCGTTCTGCCTTCCTCTGTGCAAACACCTTGTCCCGCTCGATCCTGCAGCAGGTGCCACACTGTCACCCCTACCTCACCGAGCCCCCCAGGACCATGCTGACATCACCCTGGTCCTCCTGCAGAGCAGGTCTAGGGCAGGAGGGAGAAGGTCTGAGACCCACAAGAGGGTTAAAGTGGGGATCTGGGAGCAGGAGCTCCACCCAGCTCAGCATCCAGATTCAGAGGTGCTTGATGAAGATGCCCATTGCAGGATGCCCACTGCAGGGACTCGCTCCTCCTGTAGCCTCTCATCTCCCTGGCACTGAGCCACTGGGTTCCCACAGCACTTGGTCCTAGGGATGTGGGACCTTTATCCAATCCCACACTGACCCCCCATCCGTTGGCTCCAATGGTGCTGAGCTGGAACCATCCTGGGGCTCTGACTGGGGTTCCCCTTGTCACCTGTGGTGCACGAAGGTGCTGTGCCAGCACCTCCATGGACCTCCCATGCTGTGGGGGTGACACACTGAAGGGCAGCTACTCTGCACTGTCTCTTGCCTCAGCCCCTGTCCCTGTCCTGTGCCACCCTGGGGAAAGCCCAAAGCAGGTGAGATCCTGATTCTGGTGTGTTGGGGGACCCTAGTGACCCACCCAGTCCTGGCAAAGCCTTACTTCTCCTCCAGCAGCTGCCTCTGGTACTCCTCAAACTCTTCACGGGCCATGCCGTTGGGCTGCGCAGCTGCCTTGTCATCCTTGGGGTCCCCCTTGGGTGACTCGTCCTTGCCGCCCTGGAAGCTCTTCAGGGCAGCCGTGAAGAAGGAGGCCATGGTGGGTGGTGGTGCCAGCTCTTGCCCCAAGATGCCCAGCAGGTCCCAGTGCCTGCAAGGTCAGTGGGACCAGCCCCAGGGGCACTGCAGATCAGGGGCGGATTAAGGCATTAGGAGGGGAAGGCATAGCCAGGGAGAAAAGGCTTTCCTTTTGCTGCACCCAAGGGTGCTTGCAGGGAAAAGTGTCAGTGCAGGGGTTCAGCAGGTCCTGCCCCATCAGAGTGATGGGGAGGTGGAAGAACGACATTGAACTACAGCACGCACTGGGTCAGGCAGAAATACCCTCCATTACATGGGTCCCAAATTGGGGCAGCACCCATAGGGCCGGGGCAAGCCCTGGGGAGAGCCCCATGCCATGCACACCCAGAACCACACACACACAGGGGGATTGGGGGTGCAGGAAGTCAGCACACAGGAGACACAAGAGGATTAGTTGAAAAAAAACCAATCGAGGGTCAAAGGGCTGGCAGCAGATGAGGCGGTGGTGGGTGCACATCCACCCGCATGGCAGCCTTGTGCCCCCGCTAATCCCTGCTGCACCGAGATTCGAGATTGCTTGGGAGCCTGCAGGGCCGGGGGCTCCCCACTGTTGGGATGTGCCCCGTGCCGGTAATCTATACAAAAGCAATTCCCATACAGCCTCTGATTAAAGCATAATCCCCTGCTGCACAGAGCCCTGATGGGAGAGGGGCTGGGTGGTGTGGGGCTCTGAGGGCCACAGCTCCTGGCTCACCCAAAGCCTTTCACTGGACTTTGTCAGGCCCCAAGTGAGAGATAGGCCTAATTGCACCCCAGAGGCTTAAAGATGCTGTTGAACTAATTTCTTTGGTTTAATAAAAAAGCCCAAATCCATGTGGTTTAGCTGGCTGTGCCAGCATCCCCGTATGGGGCTGGGCACTGGGGCAGGGCTGAGTCGGGGTGGGGTCTCATCCTCCAGTGAGTGGAGATGTCCAGTCCTGTCTCCCATCACTGGAAGTCACAGCTTGAAGGGACCCCACATGCAGCATCCACTCCTGGGGCTGAGCACAGGGAGTGTCAGCATAACTCCCTTGGGGTCTGCAATTCCCACTCTGGTGAGTCAGGGGAGATCAGTCCCATGGCAACCTCCTCTGGGCTGTGTGGTGGGTAGAAGGACCATGCTGGGATGGAGGGAGGCTGCTGCCCCATCTCCACAGGGAGAGAGCAGCACCACAAGCCATCCTGTTCCTTCCCCTATTGCCCTGCCACTTCCAACCCTGGAGGGTCTAGGGGCTTCAGGTCCTGGGTCCTGGTAGCAGAATGGGGGTTAAATGTCCCTCAGGTGCTTCAGCTCCTTTTGCAGCTTCTCTGTGAGCTTCTTGAAGGATGGGCGCTTGCCTGGCTCCAACTCCCAGCAGCTCTTCATCAGGGTATAGACGGTGGGTGGGCAGCCCTCGGGGGGGTCCATGCGATACCCCTGCTCCAGCAGCTCTGTCACCTCCTTCAGGGCCTGCCAGGTTGGAGAAATCAGCTGGCAACCCCCTTCCCTGCTCTGGTCAGGGAGCAGTGGGATGTCCCTGTCCCGTCAGTGCCAGTGGGGTGTAACCTTTGGTGTTCCCTGGCATGGTGCTCACCAGCTTGGGGTAGGGCGCCCGTCCAAAGGAAAAGGTTTCCCACAGGAGGATCCCGTAGCTCCACACATCTGACTTGGAGGAGAATTTCTGTGGTGGCAGGAGAGGGGGAGGCTGAAGCCAGCTGAGGGCTGAGCTGGGTCCCTGTTGCTTCCCGAGGGCAAGACAGAGGACAGTGATTTCCCCTTGCCCCCCCCTCAGCTCCCCAGGATGTGAACACCCTCCAGCCCCATCATCCTGCCCCAATTCCCACTTCATGCCTGCTCAGGACAGAGATAGAATTTTGGGAGATTCAGGGCTGACTGTGCCAGAGGCCACTGTGGGACAGGGATGGGTCTGTGGGAATGGAAACAAGCAGGAGCAACCCAAGGAGATGCTTTGGAAGGACCCCCTGGCCAGCCCCTTCCCTCTTACTGTCACTCACATTGTGTTTCAGGGCCTCTGGTGCCGTCCACTTCACAGGGAGCAATGTGGCATCTGCACCCTTGGGGTTGACCCGGGCCAAGCCAAAGTCACTCACTTTGGCCACGTTCTCCTCAGAGATGAGGATGTTGCGGGCAGCCAGGTCCCGGTGCACCAACTTCTTGGACTCAAGGTAGTCCATGCCTTGAGCCACATCCCTGCCACAACCGAGTGAGACAGAGCCGTGTCACCGTGTGTCCCCTGGGGCTGCACAGGATTCCAGTCCAGAGGAGAGAGAGGGACTTACAGGGCAAACAGGAGGAGCTGCTGGGTCGGGACGAGCGCCCGGCCCCGCGTGCGCAGGAAGTTCACCAGGTTGCCCTAACAGAGGAGATTAAAATGAGTCAGGACCAATAGGATGGGGCTGCCAGGAGACTTTGCTTTCTGCAGGTGCTGCAGTGCCTGGCGTCTGTGATGATTCAGCCCCTAGACAGCGATATTGTCCCTAAATCTAAATGGTGATGGGTCCCATGGTTGAGAAGCAGCCAGGTGCTCGTACCTTGCTCATGAACTCCATGACGATGTAGAGGCCGTTGTGCAGGATCACTCCCAGCAGACACACAAGGTTTTTGTGCCGGACCTTCCTAGAATGGAGGGGATCCGAGTCAAGGAGGTGCCTGCTCATCCCAGGCCACAGGCAGGGTTGGGCCACACCTCCATGGAGCACTCACGTCATGGCAGCTGTTTCAGCAAGGAAGGCCTGGGCAGTCACATCGCACTTGATGTTCTTCACAGCCACCCTCTGCCCCATATACTCGCCCTGCAGGACATCTGGGAGAGCATGGGATAGACAGGCTGAGCCCCACTCCTGGCCTCCTGCATCCCAGACTGGGCCCCCCATGCCATGAGATGGAGAGGGGGGATCAGGTGGTGCCATCTGGGGAAGCTGCACCTGGGGAACCCCCAGCCCCATCCTCTCACCTACCTCCGAACTCGCCTTGCCCAATGCGGTCTCCCAGTGTGAGGTGCTTCAGGTTCAGCAGCCAGCCAGCTGGGCATGGGCAGAAGGGCAGGTTAGCAGGGGCCACCAGTGGGGCCTTGTCCCTAAAATACAGACCACAGCCCCCTGCCACCATCCTCTACCTTTGGCCAACTCCTCCTCAGCTGACTTCATCCCAGATTTTGGTTTGGGCTTCACCAGCTTGGTGCAGATGGCTCCCTGCTCCTTCATGTAATGCTGCCAAGGGGTGAACAGATGGAGGTGATGCCAGCTCTTACACTCAGGCTCGAGATGGGACTCCAGAGAACAGCTTTGGGATGCTCCACAAGACTGCACCCTCGAGGGCAGCCCATGTCTCAGCCTTGCTCCCCTCCGGGCACAGCCAGAGGAGCACCACGATGGACCACAGGGATATGGGATGTGACCAATGTGGTTGAACCCCCAGCGGGTGCTGCAGCAGCTGAGGGCAGTTTGCAGAGGCAATGGGAGCAGAAGCAGCCAGACAGGATGGGATAGGATGGGGCAAGATGGGATGGGACAGGACAACCTTTGGAGTTTTAAAGTGGGACTGGGGCAGCTGAGAAGGGAAAGGAGCTACCCAAAAAAAGAAGAACACGAGGGTGACACTCCCTGGAGAGGAGGCAGAGTGAGAGATGGACCACCAGGAGAAACTCATCAGAAGGGTGAGAGCTCACACAACAGCATGGGAGCCCTGTGGGGTCAGCAGGTGAGAGGGGGCTTTGAGTGGAGGGAGACATGTCAAAATGCCTCAAAGTCCAGGGGAGGCAGAGGCTACCACGGTCTTCCTGCTATGTGAAGAACTGAATAAGCAGGGATAGGGGTAATGTGGCCCTTGGCTGGGAACTGGGACTGCAGCTAGCACAGCTGGTTTGCAAAGACATTCTGGGGATATCCCAGATCAGCACATTCCACCCCAAACTGAGTGGGAACGACAAGCCTTTGAAGGGGATAGAGAATTACACCAGGTAAAGCACCAATGAAAACCACACAGAACAGGACAAGGACCTGCCTGCCCTTCTCTGGCACTGGGGGAACTCTCTGCCTGGGGGGTCTCACCTCAATCATGTCAATTAAGTTGGAGAAGTACTGCTGGCTGTCGATGCTGAGTGTGTGCTCCTCGTGCACCACGCGGTAGTGGATCACCTCCTTGCCAAAGCTCACACACAGGACGTAATCACCAGGGTGCCGGACAGACTCACGCACCAAGAACAGCCCATCCTCAGGGGGCTGCAGCTCCTGCACTGCCTCCATCCCTGAGATCTTCCCGTGGAACCAGCTGAGGAAAGGGGCATTGGAGAGACGGCTGAGCCAGGGATCTTCCCCCAGGGGCAGCAGCAAGATGGGGAAAGCAGAGCCCCTGCCAAAGCTACACAGACCCTACTGCATGAAACCCCTCTCCATGGGGTCCATCCAAGATGGATGGGCACAACTACGGGTCCTTAAAGTCAGGTACTGGCCCCAGCAAATCCCTCCATGGCCAGGGCATGGCTACAGGATGCCCTGTCCCCAGCTGCTCCCCAAAAACATGGATGGGGGGAACACAGTGGACTCATCTGCTGTTGCAGCTCCCAGGGGCTTAGCTGTGTCCCCCGGGTCCCCCCCAGTCACCCCAGCTGTACTCACGGCATCAGGCTGAGTTTGGGGTCGGCACGGATGGCCCCACGCTCACGCAGAGCACTGGCTGCCAGCAGCCCCTCCTGCCCCGTCTCGTTGTGCCTGGCGCGGTACCAGCCTTTGCCCTGGGGATGAGAGGGTGTCAGAGCAAGGGAAAGGAAGGGGGGATCCCTCTGGAAAGGAAGGGACTGGCTCTGGCAGCTGAGCTGACGGCACTGGAGTCCCATTCCAGCCACGCCCTCTCAGCACAGTGTGTACCTGAGCACCTGTGGGTCTCACCTCCATGGCCTCGATGATGGTGACCATGTCACCCTTGCGGAAGGCCAGCTCCCGGGGCTTGGGCTTAGTGTGGTCATGCTTGGTGACACACTGCGTCCCGGGGGGCCAGTGCTTCTGCAAGGAGAAAGCAGAGTCAGTAGGGACAGCGAGAGCTGGGCCCCTCTGCTTCCCACAAGTACCAGGGCCAGCCCCGAGGACCATCTGAAACCCTGGCTGGGGCCAGGGCACTGGGCACGAGCCCTCCTCCACCCCGCTGTGGTCCTGGGGGCACATGTTCCCCCGGTGTCAGCTGGCATTGCTGGTGTCCCTGTGCAGCCCCGCTCACCCCAGGCATGGCCAACTGTCAGCGCATCAGGGGCTCCCTGTCCTCTCCTGCTGCCACCTGCAGAAGAAACCAAAGGGGCTGAGGAGGGACAGGGCTGAGCTGGCTTGTCCCAGGTCATGGCTGCTGTCCCACAGGCTCTTCTGGCCAGTGCAGCTCCTGTCCCTCACACAGCCTTGCACCATGGGATGGTGGAAAAGGCTGCAAACTCTGCCTGTGCCTTGTGTCCTGGGGACACTCCTGTCCCATGCATGGCTGGGAGCAGGACCTAGCAGTCCTGCTCTCTGCCTCTGCCACCAAACAGGGGCCCCAGCTCCCACCAGCTCTGCAGGCACAGTAGGAGCCCAGCACCACAGCTGTGTGGGAGTAATGTGGTTTTACCAGGAACTTGATTTTTCACCTCCTCTTTCAGGAGCTCTGAGTCACCAGGACCCTGAGAGGCAGCAGCCATGGCCCTGCTGACGTGGGATGCAGCAGGGCTGATGCAGGGGCTGCCTGGCAGCAGGGACACAGGCAGGGCTGGGCTGAGGTGGGACTGTCACATGCACTGGCTGTGGATTGATTGCGCAATGTCCCTGTGCTGCCCTTGACACCAGCTGGTCATGCTGGGATGCATATGACAGCTTTGCAATTCGAAATTGTGTGTCTTTTTCTCCCGGAGTCCTTCATCCCCACTGTCACCTCCTTGGGAGGATCAGAGAATCAGGGAATGGTATCGTTTGGGAGGGACCTTAAACCTTATCTCATTCAACTCCCTGCCACAGGCAGGGACAAATTCCACTATCCCAGACTGCTCCAAGCCCCATCCAACCTGGCCTTGGACACTGCCAGGGATCCAGGGGCAGCCACAGCTGCTCCTCCTCACCCTCCCAGGGAACAATTCCTGCCCAATATCCCACCCAGCCCTGCCCTCTGGCAGTGGGAGCCATTCCCTGTGTCCTGTCCCTCCAGGCCTTGTCCCCAGTCCCTCTGCAGCTCTCCTGGAGCCCCTTTAGGCCCTGCCAGGGGCTCTGAGCTCTCCCTGGAGCCTTCTCCTCTCCAGGTGAGCACCCCCATCTCTGCCAGCCTGGCTCCAGAGCAGAGGGGCTCCAGCCCTTGGAGCAGCTCCTTGGCCTCCTCTGGACTGGCTCCAGCAGCTCCATGTCCTCCTGATGTTGGGAGTCTCAGAGGAGGCAGTTCTGCAGCTGGTATCTAATCAGAGAAGAGCAAAGAGGCAGAATCCTCCCCTCCCCTGCTGCCCATGCTGTGGGATGAGTTCCTCGGAGCAGATATGACTTTGCTCCTTTGGAAGGTGAGCCACAATCACTGCTCTGCCTCACTGGTGGTAAACTCATCTCTGTGGCAGTGCAGATCCAAGGACTATCAGATTATGCCAGCCCGTATCCACAACAAAAAAGCAAGGACAATTGCAGCTGCTACAAGATTAGTATCAGAAGGCAGAAGTTTTGTCTCTACCAGAAGCCATCATTTGCCAGCTCTGCCATCCCCTGGCCTTGCAGCCCGTCCATGGCACATACATTGTCTCAGTGAAGTTTGGGCTGCAAAGGCAGCCACTGTGTGCTTGCTCCCCAGCAGGCACAGCCAAAGGCTGACGTGACTGGGTGCAGCTCAGATCACTTCCAGGATGGTGAGGACCTCATGAACACAGAGCTTCAGAACAGGGCCAGCTCCATAACCCTGCTGTGGTATATCCTGGTCCAAGGAGAGACATGCTGACGGAGCCAGGAGGATTGATGGCAGCCCTGACAACTGTCTTTCATTTTCTGCTGCTCCAGGACAGAAATTTTGGGTGAAAAGCAGCAACTGTTTGGTCAGTCCTTCCCCCTTGTGCAGACAGCAGTTGATGCTGGGAAGGGACAGATCCTCTACTCGAGTACCAAAGGGAAGAGTTTCTCCTCTGCCCAGCTGGCCCTGGGGCTTGGAGTGACGGACACACATCCCCAAATGGACACCTGCTGCTAACAGAGCCGGGACACCAGCCAGTGCCTCACCCAGGCACCAGCAGGGACAGCAGTGAATCACCTCCCTCCTGGTGACACTCACATGCCTTGTCCTAAAGCAGCTCTTTGTTCCTGGAGGTGTTTGATCCATGAGGTTTTCCTCACTGGCATGAATGTTCCCACAAGTAGAGGGTGCTGGCAGAAAGCCTGCGAGGAGATATTTGCCCCTTCTTTGTTTTGGACTGTTCTGTACTTTTATGAATTGGCAAACCTGAGTAATTGCAATGAGGTTGAGGAGCACAGAAACACAGAGGGGGTTGGTAGAGCTGTCCCAAACCTGGACTGGAGAGCTCAAGCTTATTCCCAGTGCACAGAGGAGGTGCCAGACCTGACAGCACTGTGACAGGGGGGACACCGCCTGCGGAGGCTGCACCCCTGGGTGCGATGGAGCCGACAGGCTGTGTGCTCCCCTCCGGAACACAAACACCCTGCTGCACCGGCTGTCACTCGGACAAAGGGCAGTACAGCTCCTCTGCTGGAAAACGGGTGACACCCGGGCATTCCCCCCACTGCCCACCACAGCTCACCTGTCCCTGCCTGCTGCCAGAGTGGACAGGAGGACACCTCATCTCTCTTGGACCTCACTCTTACCTCAGCGGTGGCCATGTGGGGCTGGGGGCAGCGATGTCAGAAGAAGCTCACAGCTGAGCCTGGACTTGGATTCCTGAACTCCTGGAGAGTCTCTTTCCTACACAGAGCCAAGGACTATGTTCAAGGGTAGCTCCCAGACAGAGCCGGGGCCCAATTTCCTGATTTCAGTGCTGGGGAGGCTGTGATGCAGCGCCCGGGCGGTCCCTGTGCTGGCGCCGCCTGCGCCCTCAAACCTCCCTCAGAAATGACTCATTATTTGACAACTCTTAGAGCAACTTCTGCCCTTTGAGGGCACAGTTACACACCCTTGCTAGAAGGGAACTGGAGCTCACCAGATCCTGTCCCCTGTGGTGCTGTGGGGGAAGCAGTCTCACCCTGCAAACAAGGACAGGTGCTGTCACCACTGCTGGCCTGGCCAGAGCAGTGACAATGGGGCGGGTGCCAGTGGCGACGACAGCTCTTCAGGGAGGCTGAGTCTCAGGAGAGGAAGAGCTGGGACCAGGGATTGCCAAATGCGATCTTGTCTCGACACGGACCCTGTGAGCCTCAGAGCAGGTTTATCTGGGAGCACAGCCACCATTCACTGTTCCTCTGGGGGTGACGATCCAGAGGCATCACGGGTTGGGACAGGCAATGGCAGAGAGGCCTTTCAATGAGTACCACAGTGGAAGAGAAGCAGCTTATCTGTATCCTGCAGCATGCACAACGTGTTGGGAGGGAATGACCGCCTCCACAGTTCATCATCCCAGCCGGAAAACCACTTCTGCACTAATGTTCAGTATTTTCAATATTTTGAGCAAAATGGTGAAAAAGAAGAAAATGCAGTTATAGGCAAACACTGGACTTCATTCAGGGGTCTTAGGCTCTTTTTGGATGTACTTAAAAAAAATAAATAAATTAAATGGTGTTTAAGCCTTCAGAAAATATTGGCAATTCAAGGGCAAAGGCAGTGTAGAAGAAAGCTAATCCAAACTAGCTGGTACTTTCAGGTCCTGGTTATATTTTTCGATCCACAACTTCCTCAAGCCATTCAAGTGAGACTGTTCACAGGATTTTTGTGGTGGGTTTCCCCAGGAGCACTTCTTCCATTATTCCCTGTATTTGTAGGGATGGATCCTTAGAAACCTGATCTGTTCAGGCTGGAGTATAAACACATGAATTCATCCTTACAGCTCTGCGCTGCACTCCCAGGATCTGCACAAGGCTCCCTGCGTCAAGCAGAAATGTTTTGTGCTCCTGGGTTTTGCCACATCCGGCCGTTGTTACAGACATGACCATGGGCAGAAGAACTCTGTGCCACACACGGGGAGCCACTCCCTCACATGTAATAAATGGCTTTCCCTGTCCTGCTGCACAGCCAGTAGAGAACCCCACGTGCTGCTGCCTGAGCTGGTACCCCCTCTAGATCCTGGTGCATGCCACCCAGCTGGAACCTGAGCCTTGAACACACGGACCCTCAGCACTGCCTTCTCCCTTCTCTGCTCAGCAGAGACAAGACCCGGCTGGGTGGGTACAGCTGAAGCACTGTGTGTCCAGCTCCCTCCAAAAGCTACACAGCCAAAACTTTGGAACTGTGCAGCCCTCCCCAAGCCACTGAGAAAATGGGCAATAGCATGGGAATGTTTGTCTCACATTCTAGGCTGAGGCTTTGCCTACTTGCCAGTCTTTCTCCTGTCATCCTGCATTTGGGCATGGGAGAGTGAGGCTCAACATCCTACAGAGCAAATTACTGAGCAGTGCCATTCCTGGCAAAATCAAAGTTATCCAAAGGACCAGAGTTTGGAGGTGGAGACATGGGCAACAATATTCATCAGGAACAGCCCACATTTTGTACAAAAAACCAGCTCCTGTCATCTCAGCAAGATCTGGGCACTAGCAATCCCAAACACACAGCTCTCCTTTGCCAACTCAACCGCTTTTAGTCCTCTTTGACAATACCATTGGATTCACCAGAAATGTACCTTCCATCCTGAGGAGTCTGCCCTGCATTTCAAACCTCCCAAAAGGGAACCAGAAAATGTCAATAAGTTATAAGAGCAGACATGTCTCTGACATCCAATCTCCATCATTTAAAGGGAACATCACTGAGTTAAAACATGCTTTATCACAGCAAAGATTTATATTTCTACCCAGAAATATAGAATACCAAAACCCAGAATGGTTGGTGTTGGACGAGACCTTGAATAGCATCAGTTTCTAAACCCCTGCCACAGGCAGGGCAGGAACACCTGACCAGAGGGCTCCAGCTGTCATCCAGCCTGGCCTTGGGCACTGCCAGGGAGCCAGGGGCAGCCACAGCTGCTCTGGGCACCCTGGGCCAGGGCCTGCCCACCCTCCCAGGGAACAATTCCTGCCCAATATCCCATCCAGCCCTGCCCTCTGGCAGTGGGAGCCATTCCCTGTGTCCTGTCCCTCCATGCCTTGTCCCCAGTCCCTCTGCAGCTCTCCTGGAGCCCCTTTAGGCCCTGCCAGGGGCTCTGAGCTCTCCCTGGAGCCTTCTCCTCTCCAGGTGAGCACCCTCAGCTCTCCCAGCCTGGCTCCAGAGCAGAGGGGCTCCAGCCCTTGGAGCATCTCCGTGGTCTCCTCTGGACTGGCTCCAGCAGCTCCACGTCCTTCTGGTATTGGGGGCCCCAGAGTTAGAGGCAGCTCTGCAGGTAATTGTTGGTTCATTTGCAGAGAGGATTATTTGAAAGAGTCTTTCACCCTGTATAGGCTTTAGGTGGTGCCTTAAGCTCACCCTTCTGTGAGTGGCTGTGCCCAGCACTGGTTCAGGCAACCTTGTACACCTGCATCCTTCTCTCTGCATCACCAGGAGCCAGACTGATGACTCCAGGAGTGATTCCCCTCTGGCCCCAGCAGCCCCACAGAACAGTGTTGACAGAAGAGGTATTTTCCCTAAACCTGTGCATAGCAAATAACAATGCCCAAATCTCTGCCCCAGCAAGAAAGCAGAGCCTGGGCATGCTCAAGGGACAAGTGGAAGATGCTCAGCTGCAGCTGAACATGCAAGTTGGTGACACCCAGCCCCGATGTCAGGGCAGCTGTTTTATGGGGGCACATCAGGCCTTGGCTGCAGTGTCCATGCTGGTGCATTGTGTCTGCCTGGGGGGCATGTGCAGCACTCAGAGGCTTGTCCCACATCTGGTTCTTGTTTTTTTCAGGCATCTGTGTCACTTGCCCTGAATGGGGACTGCTCCATCAGTTAAAAATCTTTAGTGTCTGGTATCATAACTTGCAACTGTTTTGGATCTGGTATCATTACTAGCAGCACTTGTGGCAGTATCCAATGGCTTTACTTCCTAATTTCTAATGATGACATCTTTTTGCAGCAGATGAACCTTTTCATCCTCTTTTGATCTGACTAAGGTCAGGGTAGAAGGTGCTCATGATATTTCAACACTTCCCTATCTTTCTGATTTACCAGTAACAGAAGATGATACTTGAAGAAGATGGCAAAACGAAGATCATAATCAAGGCACGAGGTTATGGCAGCACAAAGTGTACAGGGGGACAGCACCAGCTCCAGCAGAGCTCAGGACATGCTGCTCTGGGTTATTTCATACAGTGGTCATGTAATGATGGGACGAGGGAGAAAGGCTTTAAACTGAACGAGGGTGGGTTTTGATGGGATATTAAGAAAAAGTATTTTTGGTTATGAAGGTGTTGGGGCCCTGGCACAGAGTGCCCAGAGCAGCTGTGGCTGTCCCTGGATCCCTGGAAATGTCCAATGCCAGGCTGGACGGGGCTTGGAGCAATCTGGGATAGTAGAAGGTGTTCCTGTCCAGGGAGTGGAACTGCATGAACTTTAAGGTCCCTTCCAGCCCAGCCATTCTGGGATTCTGATTATATAAAACAATGCATCTATGTAAACATCTATGGAAGCTTTGAAATACATCCCTCTCCAATAAATTCTTGTATGGCCTGTGACCTTTATCCCAGAATATCTAAACAGAACCTTCTTTACTCCCCCCAGAAATGTACTTAAGGAAGAAACACCCTCATTTCACAATAAACAACGCAGAAAAAATATTTTTCAGTCAGTTCTAAAAAGCCGTTCAAAATACTCCAAAAAGTCTGAAGGAATGTGAAGAGTGATTTGAAACTGAACTTTAAATGAGGAATCACAATGTTCCACAATGGTTTCAGTTGTGAGGGACCTTAAAAATTATCCAGTCCCACTCCCTGCCATGGGCAGGGACACCTTCCCCTAGACCACATTGCTCCAAGCCCTGTCCAACCTGGCCTTCCTCGAACACTTGCAGGGATGGGACAACCACAGCTGCTCTGGGCAACCTGGGAGCCAAGAATTCCTTCCCATCTAATCCTGCTCTCTGGCAGTGGAAAACATTCCCCCTCATCCTATTCCTCCAGGCCCTTGTCCAAAATCCCTCTCCAGCTCTCCTGGAGCCCCTTCAGGTCCTGGAAGGGGCTGTAAGTTCTCCCCAGAGCCTTCCTTTCCCCAGGCTGGACACCCCCAGCTCTCTCAGCCTTCAACAAATACATGAAGCTGAAGTCTGTGGCAATTTTCTTGCTGTCTGGTGGTGTCACATCCAACAAACCAAAGTGTGCAGCTGTGGTTCTCTCCACTGCACTCCTTTTCCAGGTACCACTATGACAGCACCAAAGCCGTGTTACAGCTCGTCAGCTTTGTTCAAAACCACTGAGAGGGAAGTGTCTGTGCCACGCTGTGCACTGCTGCTCCCAAACAGCAGCCCCTGGAGCCCAGCATCCCAGCTCCAGAGGGTGGGGGAAAACCCCAAACCCACACAACAAAACCTGGCAGCTTCAGGCACTTCTGGCCAGAGGGCAGAAATCCAAAGTGATGAAATGTTTAAAGGATACATGTGATTCCAGAGTGTGTGTGTGATTTATTTCTTCTTTTTTTTTTTTTTTTTCCCTTTTCTTTAATATATCTCTCTATATATTTTGCTGTGGGAAGAGTTTCTTCTAGAGCAAGGAGTGGGAGGGAAGGAAACGTAACAGAAGGAAAGGAACTGTTGCTACAGGCAACTCAACTCTTACACAACAGTGCAATTTCTGAGGTGATTATGGAATCACAGAATCACAGAATCATCGAGGTGTGAAAAGACCTCCAAGCTCTTCAGGTCCAACCATCTCGTCAGCACGACCTCCATGTTCACCACTGACCCATGTGCACAGGTGCCACAGTCACAGGTTGTTTGAACACTTCCAGGGATGGTGCCTCCCCCCCTGCCCTGGGCAGCCTGTGCCAGCGCCTCAGCACTATTGCCATGAAGAAGTTTTCCCCTAGATCCAACCCAGAGCTCCCCTGCTGCAATTTGAGGCTGTTTTATCTCATCCTGTCATTTATTACCTGGGAAAGAGACTGATCCCCACCTGGCACCACTGTCCCATCAGAGGCTGTGCAATTTGGGAAAATTATAGTACAACAAAACCACCTGAAATGGACTATTTAAAATGCAAGATATCAGACTAACCCAGGACTTATTACAGGCAAAAATTGTAATCATATGAGCATTATTTAATACATGCAATATGTTTACTCTGCAGCATCTCTTGTTTGAAAATTTTTCCCCCTCCTTCACCCTCTGCTCTTCTGCCTGTCTCTCTTCTTTTTATTATGTGCATCAAATGTATTATTTCAAGATTTCAAGTGCCCTGATTATGTTTTTTCCCCTCAAAGCCATAAACCATGCCGGGAGAAGAAGCAGATAAAATGGTAACAACCTGACTGAAATGAAGGCAGCTCTATGGAGGAAGTACACAGAAATCTGCAGTTCTTCCCACACACTATGGAAGGTGGAATTTTAAGTTATTTAGAAGTTCATCACCATCACTACACAGTTCATCATCATACACAGAAATGAAGCTTATATTGCAAAACCTCACCTAAAGCTACAGTGCCCAGTACCTTTGAAAATACAAAACCAAGAACTTGTTGTCCAAGCTGAAGCCCTCTTCATCAGCCTTCTGCCCTGAGCCACAGAGGTTTCAGGAAAGACTGGCTACTGAAATTTTAATTTAATCTCAAACTGGGTTCCCTTTCATCATATTTAACCTGAGGTCCTGTAGGATTTTAATGTTTGCTTACTTGATATTGATCAAGAAAGTCAATGCTCTCATTGCACAGTCAAGTAAATTGCAACTATTAATAAAAAAAAAGTAATTACATGTAAATTACCTTTCCTGCTGTGTATCAAACCAAGAACAACTGAGCAAACAGGATGGGAGAGGGTTATATGCTACAATAAATTCTGTGATTTTCCACACAGACAATAAAAAATGGAACACAGAAGTCAATGACACAGAGAAGCACTGAGGACACGTGAAGCATTCCTTTTTTAGACAGTGGGACTCCCATTTGGTGGGACACCCCAACCTCTCACTGCCAGTGTGGAGAATCACATTAGCCAGGACCCTCATGTAAGGGAGTTGGGATGGAGCTCAGGGAAAGGTTCTCCCCCCCGAGGGTGCTGGGCACTGCCCAGGGAATGGTCCCAGCCCCGAGGCTGCCAGAGCTCCAGGAGCCTTTGGACAGCACTGCCAGGGATGCCCAGGGTGGGATTGTTGGGGGGTCTGTGCAGGGACAGGGGCTGGGGCTGGAATCAATGATCTCTGTGGGTCCCTTCCAGCTCAGGATTTTCTATGGTTCTATACTCCTCTCACTTTGCTGAATCCCTTTACTTAAATCTGAGCAACATCAACCACAATTTCTGGTGTTACTCATGATAGAAGTATAATAAATGAAATGTAGTCCACGTCTCTCAGTAGTTTAAAAGCGTTAATTGCTGTATCTTCAGTATGAGAATCTTCAGTATCCCACTGTCAGGGACATTCAGCAAACTGGTATTAACTGCATTTCTTTACCTGTGCATCATTTCATTATAGATTCACTGAATCCCAGAATGGTTTGGGTTGGGAAGGACCTTAAAATCCATCCCATTCCACCCCTGCCATGGCAGGGACACCTCCCACTGTCCCAGGGTGCTCTAACCCTCATCGAGCCTGGCCTTGGACACTGCCAGGGATCCAGGGGCAGCCACAGCTGCTCTGGGCACCCTGTGCCAGGGCCTGCCCACCCTCACAGAGAAGAATTTTTTCTTCTACAGCAAAGAGTTTCTGGCAGCTTACAGTCTCTAAAGCATCCAACTTACCTTCCTAACAGGGATCTTGCAGTCCAGGTTCATCTGTCAATGCAAGAGATGAGAAAGGAAACCCATCACAAAAATAAATATATTGCAGTCAGGCTTTCAACAGCAAACATCAGCAGGCGAAGAATGAAAAACGTTTTAAAACACTATTTAAATAATTCTGAAATCTTGCTTTACCTGAAGTAAGAAAATGTGAGAAGCTGATCAACTGAGCTTTAGATTCTCTGGAATGAGCTCACAGTTACAGCATCTGAGACTTCCCTTAAAAGCTTTTCTATAAATAACAATTGTGAGTGTTCCGAAAAGCAACATGAGCTTTGTAGAAGTCAAGTGGGAGTGCCTGAAGCTGGAAATACTGTTCTGAAAAATCCATAAATCCCAGTATCCCAGAATGGTTGGATTTGGAAGGGATCTTAAAGATTATCTCATTCCACACCCCTGGCCAGGGACACCTTCCTCAATCCCAGGCTGCTCCCAGCCCCAATGTCCAACCTGGCCTTGGACACTGCCAGGGATCCAGGGGCAGCCACAGCTGCTCTGGGCACCCTGTGCCAGGGCCTGCCCACCCTCCCAGGGAACAATTCCTGCCCCATATCCCATCCAGCCCTGCCCTCTGGCAGTGGAAGCCATTCCCTGTGTCCTGTCCCTCCAGGCCTTGTCCCCAGTCCCTCTCCAGCTCTCCTGGAGCTCCTTTGGGCCCTGGAAAGGGCTCTGAGCTCTCCCTGAATCCTTCTTTTAAATCCTTGTTTACAAAAAGTCCCACTGTTGCTGGAGAGGATTAAAGTGACATGTTAGAAGTAAAAAAACAGGCAAACATACTTTCCCTTCAACTAAACCTTGCTACTTTGGACATTTGCCCATTCTTGGGACTCTGCCTTGGGG
This sequence comes from Polioptila caerulea, assembly GCA_013397295.1. Taxonomy (NCBI): domain Eukaryota; kingdom Metazoa; phylum Chordata; class Aves; order Passeriformes; family Certhiidae; genus Polioptila; species Polioptila caerulea. The sequence continues at coordinate 110,825 of VYXF01000199.1, forward strand.
TTTGCAGCAATTTGAAATTAATTACTAGATTGCTTTGTCGCAGGTTGTCAAGCTACCAGGAATGTATCCACTTTTGTGGGAATTCTGATTACATAAATAACCAAGTTAGAAATTATATTTGCTCTTTTATCACCAAAATGCACACACCCCCAACAAATCAACTCTTCGACCTGACCTTGGTGGCAGAGCTTCCTTGGGATGAATGTCAGGACAATGAAGAGCTGATTTCAGAGCTCCTTTCTAAAAATGTTAGTGATCTCAGGCAACTGAGTTCATGCAGGATTTTACAGCTGCCTGCAGTAATCATACAAGAAATTCTACCTCAAATGCACACCAAGAGCTGAATATATCACCTCTGTCACTGCAACCAAGTCTTTGGGGGCCTCCATGGATATTTCTGTTCTTTACTGGCATTTTCCCATCACTCACCTGCTGCAGTTTGATGGCCGTGTGCAAGAGGAGAAGTTTTTTTTCCCACCTCCTGTCACATCTTTTATCTGGGTGTAGGATTCTGGCATTACTCTCTGAATACTAAACACAAACCCATTGCAGCTGCACTCAGAGCTTACAGGGAAGTTGGACATTTTAACCATTTCCAATCTAAGACATAAAGCACATCCTTCAGGCACCTTGGCAGTAACAGCAGGAATTTCTCACCAGAATGTATTTTCTCAAGGTGTACATACTTATTCCTTAATAAGATGTTACCCTGTTGAGTAACAGTGACTTTAAGAGCTCCCAGCCACCTTACACTGCAATTCAAGAGAGGAAGGAAATGCAACATCCATTGAATCCACAAAGGGCTCTAGAAAGAGCCAATTGAAAACCCCACAGCAAAATTTAACTGGAGCATAATTCATTCACATACATTGATAGGGTTTGTCACCACGATGGATGCCTTAATTTTAAAGCTTATGGAAAGTAGCAATCGTTTAGCAAAGTACTTCTTATACCAGATTTTTTGGAGTCCTTTGTGCACTCAGGTATGTTCTCTTGAAGATTATCACCACGTCTTGGTGCCAGTCAGTCATCTGCCTGTGTTATCATGGGCATTTTCCAGGCATAAATAATACTGGCATTTGGGGTTTTTTTTCTTTTTATCTGCCCCTNCTTATCATGGGCATTTTCCAGGCACAAATAATACTGGCATTTGGGTTTTTTTTCTTTTTATCTGCCCCTGCTTATAGTAAGAATGGGAAGAACAAAACCTGATCTCACTGGAAATGAAGATTTATTTTAGATTTTGAATCTTATGTATGATTTCATAAGTAAAAACAAAGTAGCATTTTCAGGAATTCACAAAATAATAGCAATGCAAATAATCAAAATATGTCATCCTCTGTCCCAGCATTGAAAACAGTATTTGCATACAGAAAAAAAAGCCTGACTAGTACAAAACCCTACATGAAAGCCCATAAATGTATATTTGAAAAATTAGAATAAAGTGATTATGCGCCAAATAAACCAGCATGGCAGAAGTTCAACAGCTTGATCAAGCATTGTTGGAAAATAATGTTGAAAAAAAGTTAAGAATCATGATTAATATATCTGAAATCAAAAGCATCACACAGCAATTTGTCTAGCAAGGAAAGTGCCAACCTTTCCTACTCAGTCATGTCAAACAGGGTGTACACCCAGCAGGCCTCAAGGTGCACTTTCAGAGACAGTTGTAGTCTGCTTCAGTTTTGTCACCTCTTTCACAACTTTGCAGCTTCATTCCTCTATTTTTAGCAGTTTGTGACTGAAGAAAACTGGTTTAGTAGCCCAATTCTTAGCTATTTAGGAAGATATCCTTAATAAAATTTACGCTAAAAATCCTTTATACTATTGCCAGCTGTTTGTTCCTGTGAAATCTTCCCTGATTTGTTCTATTCTTTATCATCAGAGCAATTATTAGAGCAGCTGGCAGTGGTGGATTGTAATTATTACTGACATTTGCACCTCTAACCCAACCCTTTTAGCCTTTGCTAAAGCTTTGCTTTGTTAAGCAAAACTTCTGCTTGGGCACCCGGCTGGCACTCAGGCTCCCCAGTGTCCAACAGGTAATGCTCAAAAGGCACACCTGGCAAAGGTAGAACCTCTGCACAGATGGGCTGGAGAGGTGAGTCCATGCCAATCTCATGAAGTTCACCAAGGCCAAGCACAACTCCTGCACCTGGGTCAGGGCAACCCCAAGCACAAATCCAGGCTGGGCTGAGAACAGATCAGGAGCAGCCCTGGGGAGGATTTGGGGGTGTTGGTAGGAAGGAATTCAACCTGCCCCAGCCACGGGCACTGACCCCAGAAACCCCCCCTGTGCTGGGCTGAGCCCCCAGCGTGGGCAGCAGGGGAGGGGGGGACTCTGCCCCTCTGCCCTGCTCAGGTGAGACCCCACCTGCAGAGCTGCCCCAGCCCTGGGGAACAACATCAGGAGGACGTGGAGCTGCTGGAGCCAGTCCAG
>VYXF01000199.1:120327-132081 GCA_013397295.1 Polioptila caerulea
CAGGGGCTGGACTGATGAACCTTGGGTCCCCTCCAGCTCAGGAGATCCTGTGGTTTTATGACTCAGGTACCCTGACAGCTGACACGGAGCCGGAGGCTTCACACAGGCTGCAGTGCCAAGGCAAAGCAAAGCCCTGGCACCCTGTCTGTCGGCCACCATCTGAAAACATTCGGGTCACCAATAACATCCGTGTGTCCGCAGAGGTCCGGGAGCCGCAGACACCTGACAGGTACCTCCCGGGGCCACTGCGTTCCGCTGCCTACAGAGGGAGTCAGACTGGGACACAGGAGGCAGGAAACCGCAGCAACGCCCACACGGAGGAGAAAATCGTGCAATGGTAATAAAGCGAATGTGTGAAGTCTGTCACAGGGGTACCATCTGGCAATGAGCACATTGTTGGAGGTTAGGATTTTTTCTTTCTCTCAGGGAATTTTCTCCCATTTTTGTCTGATGGTTAGTGACGATACTTTAGAGACAAAAAATAATGCTGGGAGGAGGAGGATGAACGGTGCAGTTTGCTACCATCACTTAGCTGGGAGGGCTTTCTCTTGGGAAGGCCAGAGACACTAGGAGATTTTGGCTGGGGTGTTAGGTGCTGGGCTCAGCTCCTCGCTCGCTCTCAGGACCGGCAGTGTGCTGGTCAGGCTGTGGCTGTGGGAGAATTCGCTGCCACCGCTGGGTTCTGTCTCACACTGCTTTCTGCTTACCATGGGTGAGCTTCTGCCCGCAAGAGTAGCTGTTGACCTGGAAACTTTCCAACATCCAACTTCACTGGGAAAGGGACCCTGACCCCCTCCCTCTCAGGAGAGAGCATCTCCCGGCTGCTTGTGGCAGCTGCTTGTGTGCTTTCTTGAGAGATACACCTGTCTTTCAAACCAAGACACACATTCAGGTCTGTCCAGCAGGATATCTTGTCTCCAATGGTGCCTATAAGCAAATGCTGAGGAAAGAGGCAGCACAGAATCCTCCCTCACAAGTCCCTCTGCTTCAACTGTCAGCCCCCAGAATAACCCAAGCCTGTGATAATTTGTCCTTTGGTAAAGCTCAGAACATCTCTGAAGTACTTGCTCAGCCTGCTATTTTTTCCCACTTAACTTTGTGTAGGTGTAACATCCTCGAGCATCCCACGGATACAGCACCTATTCCCAGGATCCTCGCCTCCTCCATCTGCACTGAAGCCATCTCCTCACAGCCTCACTGGCAACCCAAGCACGTGCAGTACAGGAAGAGACAGCAAACAATCAGTTCCTATTCAGTGGCTTTGTGTTTGCTTTAAATCTTCTCTCCAGGCTGAAGAGTTCCAGCCTGTTCAGTCATTCTTGTAATGGCAGCTCATCTCTGCTTTTGATTATCAAAAATATTTTTTGTTATTGTCACCAGCCCCAGGCCCTCCCCACTTCCTACCTATCTTCTCCAAGAATCACAGAATTGTTGGAAAAGACATCTAAGACCATTAAGTCCAACCATCTGCTCAGCACCACCATCATGCTCACCACTCACCCATGTCCTCAGGTGCCACATCCACAAAGTTTTTGGCTGCTTCCAGGGATGAAGACTCCACCTCTGCCCTGGACAGCCTGTGCCAGGGCCTGACAACTCCTTCTGAAGAAATGTCTTGAAGACAAGAGGAGCAGAACTGTATGCCATCTATATCCTGAGCACAAGTGAATCACTATCATTACACAAAATAGCAGCATAATGTCCTCTATTTTTATTCTTACTGTCTGACATTTTATAAGCTAATGCTCTGCAACATCATACACTGCAATATTTTTCTCCTGAGTGGTGATGGCCAGTATAGCTTCTCATCTTGTGGAAAAGCCAGGAGAGTTTCTGCCGGGCTTTACTTCTGTATGATAACTATTCAGTCATGCATGATGGCTTCCTGTAACTCCTCACATCTGCCCCACAGAACCATGGATTATGTCACCTCCCTGCTCATCTATTTTTCAGATAATGAATATATTGACCCAGACCTCAATGTGAAGTTTAAAACACACTGAACACACTGTGACTCATGCCACACCATGTCACCAGCATCACTTCCTATAATCTGGCAGAAATACCTCCTCACCCAAGAGGGAGAATTCAACATAAAAGCTACCAGAAACAACCCAAATATCTTAATCTCCAACCAATCAATTCCAAATTTCACTGTGGTTCTAACAGACATTAATGCATAGAGCCAATTGTGTGCTGGATCCCCGCACCTCTTACAGCCAAGAAATTAGGAGTCAATTAATATCATACTCTTACAGAGCTGTAAGTAACACATGTATTCAGAGAACAAAATATGTACAATTCTGTGTTCCTAGTGGTCCATGAAAATTATGGGAATTGCAGTCTTCAGTCCTAGAAGGGACTTCTCCCTCTATGAACCACACAGTTTATTCCAAGAGGTAATCTGGTGACCCCATGGTTTCACCCTTCTCTACACTACACCAGGCACAGGCAACATTTCAAACAACCTTTCCTAGCTTAAAACCCTTACTGACAATCTGGATTTGGAGCAAGAATAACAAAAGGCCATTATGTTTGGCACATCCCGTCTACAGACTTGCTATCAGTGGCATTAAACACGGACCAGGTAAAGAATTGCCACTGTGGGCTTATCAATGAGAAGTGTGTTTATTATGGGAGCTGGATAATGGTCCTGTTCCTCCCCTGTCCTCTGCAGAACAACTCCTCACTGCTGCAACCATGGAGCCCCCAACAAAGGTTATGAGCATTTTCTGTTACAGCACAGGTATCTCTACCTTTGACTGGAGCTCCTTGACAGCTCACAGGACTCCTTCTTCCTCCAAACATCCCATCCTAAACTTGGCAATAATTTGGTACTTGTCCTTAGAAGCAAATCCTTTGGCTTAAGCCAAATATCTAACCTGTAATCTACTTTTATTTTACTTCGTGTTGTAATTCCACTTTGTGATCTTCATTACAAAAGATCAAGTAGGTAATCAGTAGATATGTCAAATTAGCCTGGAGAAATCAGCCAGAGTAAAAGGAGGCTCAGGGAGGACCCTGTGCCTCTCTACAATTCCCTGACAGGAAGGTGCAGCCAGGTGGGGGTCAGGCTGTGCTCCCTTGTTCCCTAGGAATTCCCTTCAATTTGTTCCAGGGGAGGTTAATGTTGGATATTAGGGGGAAATTCTGCCTGGAAAGGGTTGTCAAGCCCTGACACGGGCTGCCCAATGCATTGGTGGAGTTATCATCCCTGGAAATGTCTGAAAAACATGTGAACATGGTACTTAGGGACACAGACTTGATGATCCTAAAAGTCTTTTTCAACCTAAACAATTCTGTGTTTCTAGGAAATGCTAACGACAGAGTGGGCTGGAGATGTTACAGCACTGTTTGTACTGATGGTCAGCCTAGGCAGTATTCTACTCTCCCAAAGCTTCACAAACTGACAATTTTTTCTTCAAGATGTCAAATCTTGAAGAAAAAAAATCTACTCCTTTATCAGAGCTCCTGACCTGCACCCAATGCAGACAAGCCTCATGCTTTCAGAAAGAGAACAAAACATTGATGTATCCTTACAGACTAAAAGCTGCTGATGAATTTATTCCTCCTTGAGGCCAAAGCAGATATTCCTATGAAACTGATCAAAAACATTCTATGAGGTTCATTGTCTGCTGAAGTGCTCTCAGTACATGGATTAAAAGAACAAATCAAAGCAACTCCCTAGTTAAGCAAACTCCCAACCAGCCCACTAGTTCAAAGCCACAAGTCTGAACAAAAAGTCTGGTTTTTTCCTTGGAAAGCATTAGCAATGTATGTCTGTAATAAATCACATGAGATGTAAAGACAATGACTCACTTCATTATCTTCAAAGTACGAGAACAAAATATTCTGCTGAGATAAAAGTCCCTCAGAAATGCTGATACCCACTGCACTTTGCTCTCTGGTGGCAGCAAGGAACAATAAAACAATTCCAATAAATCTCCACAAAAACAGAACTGAAGAGATTACAGGATTTTAGTCTGGATTTCTGTGTTATACACACTCATCTTACAGCTCCAAAAAGGCTCCTTTGAGGAACAAGCCTGCAAATTAAACCTAAAGTCTCAAAACTAAATATGTGCAGAGCTGAGGAGCAAACCTGCCAGCAGTAAAAATTCTGGTGGCCTGAGAAAAGGAACCCCGTGGGACACGGCAATTGTTTCTGTGGATAATCACAAGGGTTAGTTCAATACATTCCAAAACTGACAATTCTACTACAAGCAATAAAAACCTGAAAATCTTCATAACTTGACACTGTGCCATACCAGGAAATTTCTAATTTAATTCACTCAGAGCCCTAACTGCCCATAAGCCACATCCCTTCCTTCTTGAAGCTGCCTGAGTACTTATATTGGACAGGTCTGTTTCATCTGTTCTATCAGACAGTCACAGGTGACAGGAACCAATTTCTCCTAAAATGATCAAAAATCCTGAATCTAATCTGGGAAATAAATGTAGTAGATGAAAGCTTAGAAACACACCCATGATGCCACAAAGCCCCTGCCCAAGGACACAGTGCTGCTGGTGAGGCATTCCTGCCAGTAGTCCCAGAAAATTACTTAGAAGAACCTGGACCAAAAGCTGAGATTTATTAATCCTGATGCAGTATTACTTCCAAAGCTACATGAGGAGAAATATGCAGCAGTTAAATTCAAACTGCATTAAACTGCGGTGTAGCAAAGGAAGTTCCAAAATGGGGTTTTCTTTTCATTATCCCATCATCCAAAATCCACATTGCAATGCCAGGATGATCTGTGAAGGCATGGAGAACACTGAAGTTAGTGACAACTGAGTCTTTTCAATTAAACATTTGCCACACAAATCATAAGAGAATCTCAGTCTTTACTGTTTTGACTGTGTAACTGGCATACAAGAAACACTGTGGGGCTGGAGTGTGTCCAGACATCAGAATGGAGCTGGAGAATGGTCTGGAGCCCCAGGAGCAGCTGAGGGAGCTGGGGAGGATCAGCCTGGAGAAAAGGAGGCTCAGGGGGGCCCTTCTGGCTTTGCACAACTCCCTGACAGGAGGGGACGGCCGATGGGTGGGGATCTGCTCCCAGGAACAAGTAATAGGACAAGAGGAAAGAGCCCCAAGCTGCACCAGGGAAGGTTTATGTTGGACATCAGGAAGAATTTCTTCCCTGGAAGAGTGGTGAAGGGTTAGAAGAGGCTGCCCAGGGCAGTAGTGGAGACACCAATCCTGGAAGCACCCAAAAATGAGTTGACAAGGCATCTGGGGCTATGGTTTAGTGGGCATGGGGGGATTAGCTTAAAGGTTGGACTTGATGGTTCTGAAGGTCTTTTACAGTGTTAATGATTCTATGATAAGCAAATACCATCAATACTGGTTGCCAACTAAAAGCACCCCAGGTGTTAATCCATGTTCCCTTCCTGAATGTTTGCTGTCAGGACAAGCTGGGGAATAAATTCAACTGCTGCCAGGCAGGACCACAGCCTGGCCCAGTGACCTGGACTAGATGGGGCCAGAAGGGACAGTTCACCTGGGCCAGCTGCCACAGACGTGTACATGGGAGTTTGCTCTCTGGTAGAGCTCACTCCACAGATGAATTAGGCTTAAACTGTACATGGCTCAGTGCTTCAAAAAAAACAAAAAAACCCCAACAAGTCAAAAAAGTTGTATTTAACAGACCCAGCTTCCATGCAGAAAATGTAGCAATATACTAGCTTAGCATCACCCTGCAGCCAGGCAGTTTGTAAAGACAGACTGACTAATGCAGGTCAATCCATGATATAACACTGAGGCCACAACTGATGAGACGTGGAACTAAGATAAAGTCACACAAATCAGACAAAAAATGCCAAGCAAATAAACAAATAGCTCGTGAATTCCTAGCAATTAAGGATTTTAAATTGCTAAAATGCTTTTGCCCAGCATGACCAGCACAACTCCATAGTCTTAGTATGCCACAAAATAACACGTAAACGCAGAATTTTTGTAGGTATTGTTTCAGTTACTGTGCTGGTTTGGAAACAAATTGAGGAGAAAACGCTGAGAAATGAGTGTTTCCTCTAAAGAGAAGGGCTCCAGTAGTCCCTTCTGCCAATGAGAAACGAATACCAGTGGGTGAAAGTGAAAAAACCCAAACTGTTTATTAACGAAGAACAAAAATCCAAAAGGGTGCCCGCAAGGACGGCACAGAAAAGGATTGTATAAATGCTAGATATGGAAATTTCAAAACCTTAACCACCATCCCCCACCAGAGCACTGGCTGGGAGACAGGGATGGCGGCTGCCCTCCTTTGTCTCAGGGAATGTGAGGAACAGGAGCTCATGCAGCTGCCCAGCTGGAATAGTTGGGAACCTTTCTGGCCTTAGTCTCTTCCTCACAGCAAGAAAAATCGGTGAGTTCTGGGGTCCTTTCTTGTGGTAGTTCAGCTTCTCCGAGATCAGTTCGGGGTGGCCCTCTGCCAGCTCCCTGGACGGATTGAAAAAGAACCCCAAAATTGAAGCAGTTAAAGGGAAAAAAAAACCAAACAAAGAAAGCTGCCAAGAAGATTCCCAGTACAGTCTCCAGGCTAGGGGAAAGAAAAAAAAAACCAAACCAAAAACTAAAAAACGAAAAAAAAAATAATCCTTCTTGTTTGAATCTGGCAAAAACCTAATCCAACTAAAAGAACAATGTAGTGTCCTGGCCCATGCCACAGCCCAAGCACCCGGAGAGAGGGTTCGAACCAAACCGCGTGGGAGCCCAAGGCTCCACCCCATCCTAGAGCTACAGCAGCCGTTTTGGGTACAAAGCACATGAGTAGGGAACACAGCATCGTCACAAAATCACCCCATGACAATTACCAAAAAAAAGATGCTCCTTTGTCTAGGTGGACAACTGGCAGCAGCTCAGACCCCAGGAGTTACCACATCTATGCTGAGCATTCCTGAAAGAAAATATAACCCTGCAGTTGCTACCTTGGAAATTTTATGGCAGAACTAATTCAGAAAGTGAATAAATGATCTTTTCATGTGTCCCTAAGTCATTAACTTAGAACCTTACTTCTGCATTCAGCAGCTCTAGTTTGCTGTTAGATTTAAATTAAAGCCATACCATGCAGATCACCTGGATCACGGCAGTGGGGAAGCTCATGTAGAAATCCAAAACTGAAGGAAGGAGAAGCATTAAGGTCCATTAGTTGTAGCAGCCTTGTAGAACAAGGTCCCTAAAATGATGTTGTTAAATTGCATGACGAAAACTGATTTAAGAACCTGCTCTAAAAGCTTTTCTCACATCATACGGTCTCTCCGTACTGAGGAAGGCAGAAAACTATCAGAGCATTCCTCCTCTTGCTGTACCTCCATCTCTTGTGCATATTCTATTCTGAGGCCATGGTTCACCTCAATATTCAAATAATAAAGCTTTTATTTTAAAAAAATCAACATTTGCAAAGATTTTACAAATATTTCACAGTGCCATTTGTTTCCATGCTTAGTTATTTAACTGCAAAGGTGAAGTTCCAGCAAAAGTTACTTCTTCCAGCTTCAGAAGTTACTGAAATTGGGTCACTAGCAAAAAGTTACATTTAAAACATTTTAAAATTCAATACTATTATTACAGTAATAATTGCAAGCACTAGTTTCCATTAATGAGAAGAGCCTTGAAGACAGAAAGAAGAGTCATCATGCCTTGTAAAGAGACTTCAAAAGGTAGAGAAGAATTTGTATACCCAAAAATCCATAAACTCACATAGCACTGTGCTGTAAGTCTTTAAACCCTGACAGCTTTCCATCCTCCCCAGATATAGGATTCTGTCATCTGAAAAGAAATCTATGTCTACATCATGGCCTTGGCTTCAATTTACTATTGGATTTAGCTCCTCAAAGAAACCAAACCTTGATGTGCAGGTAACACCTTAAAAAAATAAAGCATTGCAGAGGTGAAGATCTTGTCACTTTTATAAAGAGAAATTATTTAGTCACACTGGCTATCTTCCCCTCCTTTTTACACAGAAGTTTTATTAAAAGCTGTTTTAGGGTTTTATCTAATAGCTAGGTAAGTAGCAAAGATATAAACATCAAACACATGAGCTTGACCTACAAAGTAGGGAAAAATTATTCTTTATTGCTCTCAGGCAGATCCTGAGGCATTGTGATGCCACAAGAGAGAGTCTGACTTTATTCAGCAGCCCAGTGCTCACCTGGCTCAAACTGGATTGCACCTTTTCCCATACCACATCCTCCAGGCAGTAGCAGCAACACCCACATCCACTGCTGAACTCTGACTGAAACATGAGAGGTCATGTTGGGACAAAGCAGACCAATAGTACAGGACAATTAATTATCATATATTGTCATATAAGACAGGTTACAGTTACCCACATCACAGCCAGCTCAGCAGGCTGCAGAGGAAGGATGGGAAGGAGCTGTCAGCATCAACACTGGGATGTGACACCATCTGAAGGCCACGCTGGAGGTGCCTGGGGCCATTTGGAATCAGTCTGGGCCACAGCTGAGTGCTCACACATGACCATGGTGGCTGATATGCCTCAGTTTCAACTGGAGATAAATTTTCCCCAGGAGCTCCAGTGCTTTGCAGCATCTCCCAGCTGTTCTTGTGAGGGATTTTTGAGATTGTACTTGGCTTCTGTCATGGAATCTTATCAAATTTTGCCAGAGAAGGTTTAGACCCGATATTAGGGAAAGGTTCTTTCGCTAGCAAGTGGTCAGGCACAGAACAGGCTCCCCAGGCAATGGCCACAGGCCCAAGGCTGCCAGAGCTCCAGGAGTATTTGGACAATAAACCCCCAGGGGGGGATTGTTGAGGTGTCCTGTGCAGGGCCAGGAGTTGGACTTGATGATGCTTTTCATCCCTCCCTACTCAGGAAATTCTATGAACCTATAATGCTATGAAATAATATATTCAAATGATATTTATTTTGTTAGCCATTTAAAGCAGATAAATCAATTAAAGCTTTGCTGGCCTTTGAATATAAACTTATGAGGTCAGATGGAGCTGGTGCTACCCAACCAACTTGAGAACTCTGAAGATTTTAGAACACTTAGTCCAGATACGGAATCCATCACACACTGAGGCAAGGGCTCAATCTCCAGGAGTTCCCTTGGGCATCCCAACCCATAGGAAGAGTCCTTGACTGCAGACCTACTGCTCCAAGGAGGACTGACCCCACTGACTGCCCTGGCAAGGCTCCACCATAGCCCAGTCAGATCTGACCCATGGTCAGGTACAGCCGTGCTCGCTCTCACTGGTGGGCTCTGACCTGCTGCCCACCACAGCCACTCCAGAATGTGATGGGCTCCAGCCTGCACAGAGCAGTTGGTGACCCTTCCCTGAAGCCATGCCACAGCTCAGGCCAATTGCAGGTCCCTGCTGGGGGAGCACCTGCACAGGTGCTGAGGACATGCATCTCCTGACTGCTGTAACACCCAGCAAGCTGGGGTCTGGATGACTGGAATTTCTGAGGTTAACCACTTTGAGGGGCACAACTGGTGTGGGTTGTGTGAGCAGACATCCTTAAGACACCCCACCTATTCAGAAAAGCGTTCAGCATGTAAATACAAAGCACATTGTTGGAAATAGGAGCAAAATATCCCAACCATCAGCAGTACCACCAGACATAACACACATATGACACAGCAACCAGCACAGCCACACATCATCTGGAACAGCCACACACTGACTGGCATAACATCCTCCTGATGTTGTTCCCCAGGGCTGGAGCAGCTCTGCAGGTGGGGTCTCACCTGAGCAGGGCAGAGGGGCAGAGTCCCCCCCTCCCCTGCTGCCCACGCTGGGGGCTCAGCCCAGCACAGGGGGGGTTTCTGGGGTCAGTGCCCGTGGCCGGGGCAGGCTGAGCCTCTCACCCACCAACACCCCCAGGTCCTTCTCCCCAGGGCCGCTCCTGATCTGTTCTCTGGGTTTGTGTTTGGAATGTTTGATTGTTTTGTCAAACGTTCAAAAGTACTGAAAAAAAAAGTGTTTTCCCTAAGCTGTCAAGGAAATTAAAAAAGTAAATTAATCAGTGTGTTTACTGTGCATTTCCTACTGTTTAATATCTTCTTGGAAAATGGAGAACAGAAAATGATGATTAATGTAATTAATATTGGCTAATAAAGTGTCTGACAAAGTGTTTTTCACACCAACAGCTCACTGGACAGATATAACTACACTACAATTTCATTCACAACCAGAATAAAACCACACACAACCACAAGCTTCATAAATTATGAGACTGGAATAAAGATGACTCCTGGCAAGCAGGAAAGCTTCTGGCTTGCTTCTTTACATTTTGTTGTTCTTCTGTTAAATCTTTTACCTACTGATAAATTTTGAAGGAGAGGATTTCAGAAACTAGGCTAATAGATAGTGGCTGCTGCACAACAAACATTGAGGAGGGAACATATACAGAGGTCATTAATACATGAAAAAAAACAAGAAACCAAGGAAAGAGGGAAAAATCAGCTTCAGTAACAGCTTATAATAACTGCACACTTAAATTGAATTAAAACTTTTCCACATCTATCCGCAAACGATTAAGTGTGGCTGGTTTAATTAGAGCAGCTAAGTGCAGAGAAACCTGAACCAACAGGTTCCTCAGCCAATGTGCTGCTGGTGGCAGTGCTGCTTCAGAGCCCACACGGCCACGCCTGGTGTTTTCTGCATTGGCCTCAGGAAATCCAGAAAAAGTTCTCCTACAAACCACTGGGAATGTAAATGGGGGTGATCTTTCTGCAGCACAACTAGAGACAAACATGCTCCAGGTGACATAATTCACCTCCCAAATGAAATGACAGCAGAAGCAGAACAAGAACAGCAATTACAGGTAACCTCAGGGAAGGTGACTCCCACAAGAGTGAAGTGGCAAGGGTGAGTCCATCCTTCTGCAAACAGCCAGAAAGGAATTCCAAAGAGGGCAAACTTCTCCAGACAGTGGATATTATTCCTCCTCAGGGGATGAAATGACACATGGAACAAAGACAAAAGCATCAAGGAACAGGACACCAGGAAGACTGAGAAGAACACAAGGGAACACCAAGGAAAGAAAAAGCAGAGTTATCTAGAAGGATGCTGTCAGTGGAGCAATACAGAAGCCCCCAAGTCTGGGCGATGGAGCCACAAACCCAAAGATGAGATATCAGAAAGTGTCGATAAGCAAAGCCTTGGAACAGAGCTGGGGCATGTGTTGAGAGAGGCAGAGGTGAACCAGAAGATAATGGAGAACAGCAGCTGAAAGCCTGAGGAGGGGAAGACACAGGAGAGTGAAGGTGATCTCATGGAGTTGAGAAATCAGAGAACATGCAAAACCGTGAAAAAGGGAAGGAAATCCAGACACTGAGGAGCCAAGAAGGGATGGCTGGAAGGCACCAGGGCACCCTTCCAGGGGAGATCATACCAACAGGGAATGGTTTGGGCTGGAAAGAGCCTTAATGCCCATGCCATTCCCCTCCCTGCCATGGGCAGGGACATCTTCCACTACCCTAGTGTGCTCAAAGGCCTGGACCCAACCCGGCCTGGAACACTTCCAGGGATCCAGGGGCAGCCACAGCTGCTCTGGACACCCTGTGCCAGGGCCTGCCCACCCTCACAGGGAAGAAGAATTCCTGTCCAATATCCCATCTAACCCCGTCCTCTGGAAGTGGGAAGCCATTCCCTCTTGTCCTGGCACATCAGGCACATGTCCAAAATTCTTCTCCAGTTCTCTTGGAGTCCTCTTAGGCACTGGAAGGGGCTCTGAGGCCTCCTCTTCTCCAGGCTGTACATCCCCAGCTGTCTCATACTGAACA
>VYXF01000199.1:135473-156317 GCA_013397295.1 Polioptila caerulea
GGGAAGGCTGCGGATCGCGGTGCCGCGATGCGCTGCGGGTCCCAGCCGCGTCTCAGGGCCTTTCTCCGTCCGGTTAATGGCCTCATCTTTCGTGTTTATTTTTCCCGTGTCTGTGCGGACACAGCTTTTAAATCTCTCACGTTGGTTAGGATGGCATGTCCTCGTTGATTTGCGGTACCCGAGGGTCCATGGCAGCGCGGTCAGTGCCGGCTGGCATCAGTGCTAGCAGCGGGTCCGGTGATGGTGTGGCGAGTTCTTGGGGCCGCAGGAATCATGGCTAGAGCAGCAGCCACTGTCGTTTGTGCTCGTGGGAGCAATTCCTAGCGGAGCGTGTGCTCCGTTTTAGCGGTTGGAAGAGGCAGGACTGTCCTAAGGGCCGTTTCACGGCAGTACGCGTGAGGGCTGGGGTGGCCATGGGGAGGCGAGTGCTCCTGCCGGGTTCTGCACTGCTGGGAGTGCAGGAGCGTTTGTCGGGCACAGAGCTGTATCCGAGACTTGCTGGGAAAGGAAGCACGGTTTGTTCCATGAAGACTTGGACTGGGATCCTATAATCGCTTAATGAGGCATCTGTGGAAAACAAAAGAGGAGAGAGTTGGGAAGAGTAGGGATTAATTCCTTTTGTTAACGCGTGTTGTTGTTATAGTTGATCACTTTTTGAGGTCTTTGTATTTTTGTTTGTTTAACTCCCTGATGGTGGGTGTTGACTGCTCATATTGCTCGACTCTCACCTCTTTACGAGCTGTTGTTTCCCTGTACTCATGTTTTAACCGCTTTTTTTCCTGGAGCACTGTGAACAGTTCTGTGACTTCTGTAGTCTCCGTTACAACTAGGACAACGCACATGTTCCATAGTCTTTATCAAACCTGTAGAGTTGATGGGATTTCTTAGATTCCTGTTGAGTCCTGGGTTATGTCTGTGTGCATGGTGAATAATAAAATCAAAAAGTCCTGAGCCTATAAGTCTGTGCTGCATGAGGTGTTACTGTGAGTGTCCTGGTTTTTGTTCTGAGGCAGAGTAACTGTGTGTATAATGATCCCAGTGCTCCTGTGGTTTCCATGATTCAAGGCGTTCAGTGGTCTGGAGTTACAGCTGTGATTGCTGTAGGCTCTCCCCATGCCCGATGGACAGGAACATCTTAAGCTAATGTGATTGTTAAATGTGTTGTACAGTGAGTTTTTAGCCCTGCAGGACTAGATGAACTCCTTAGGGAGTTGTCTTGTGCAGTACTAAGTTTGTGAAAACAGCAGCATCAGTAGCACAGTCTGAATGGAAGTGTGACTGTTGTGTGTAGCAGCTTACTTATCTGTGTTTGTTGAACAGTGTCTGGTGCTGACATGAATTTAATGTGAAATGTGCTCTATGCTCTGAATTCAAGCATTATTTTCCTTCTCTTTCTTGCATGTTCTATCACTTTTTTTTTCACAGAAAAAGTCCTCGTTGTCTTGACCTGAGACATGCCATTTTACTTTCAGAATCTATCTCTTTCAGCTGTTGTACCAGCCTATTTTCTCTTCTGAAATTTTGGTTTCTGTCTTGTTTCTTGCTTATTTGTTGTGAGCTTTCTGAATTGATTCCCAAACTTACTGGCTGTCACTCTGACCACGTGTGGGTAAGCTGCCTGTGAAGTTGGTAGACTTTCAGTCACTAGCTTTAGAAAGCTCGAACTTGCTCTGTTTTCAGACTTGGAGAAGAAGTTTAGAGAAGCTGTTCTTTCTGCACTTCCAGGTACTTTAGAAGCAGCCTGGAAGGCAGCGGCAGGAAAGTCCTGCCAATTTAAGCATTTAGGGAAAATGGCAGAGTTCAGCAAAGGAGAGGTGATAAATTTTGACTTGTGCTGAAAATGGTCAGGGCACTTCTCCTGTCTGATATGCAGTTCTGTATTCAGATACCTGCAAGCTTCAAACTGCTGGCCTAAATGATCCATTTGATTATACAACCTCGTTCTATGTAGGTGATGTATGCAAAAATAGATTTTAATCTTTTTTTTTTTCTTCTGTGGGGATGAAGTGGAAATAAGCTGTACTGAGAAGGCAGAGATGTTCTTCATGTGTGTGGGTTTGCTGCCTTTGGGGCTTTTTTGTTTGTTTTGTTTTTAGTGTTAGTAGCAGTGCCATAGTACTACAAAGGTATAATATTCCTATCTCCTACTGCTTCCATGGCCTCCATGTAGGAACACAGCAGCAAACCATGATGTCTCAGGCTCTCAGAGATGGATTTCCAGGTAGTTGTTTTGTGCTGGTGAACAAGTTGGATGCTGTCTTTTCCTTCTGCTATTCACTTGCCTTCCTGCCCCGTCAGGGTGAAAGTATCTGGAGATGGGTCAGTGTTATCCACAGTTGGATCAATATGTAGAGCAGCTGTTGTCAGAAAGTGTCTGGAATCTACAGTTCTTATGTCCACTTCTTCTCATCTCCTGCCCTCTCCCTCAGAAAGGAATCATTTCCACACAGTTGTCTCCAGATGTCTTTTGTGTAGGTGAAAAAATTACCAAAGGCAATTTATGGACAATCAGACACTGTCTAGAAAAAGGAAGATAATAAAGTATTTATTTTTCTTTTTTTAGTATCTGTTTATCATAAATCTGTTGTTTTGGCTTTTTTTTTTTTTTTAAATAACAGCGCAGAATGTGAGATAGTCCAGGCTGCACAAAGTTCTCTGCTGTCTCTTCCCTGTGTAAGAACCTGGTGGTGTTAACTGGCTTCATCTTCTACCCAGGGGCAAACAACTGTAGAATCACAGAATCCCAGAATGGCTCCAGTTGGGAGGGACCTTAGAGACCATTTTGTTCTACCCTTGCCATGGGCAGGGACACCTTCCACTGTCCCAGGCTGCTTCAAGCCCTGTCTAACCTGGCCTGGAACACTTCCAGGGATCCAGGGGCAGCCACAGCTGCTCTGGGCACCCTGTGCCAGGAACAATTCCTGCCCAGTATCCCATTCAGCCCTGCCCTCTGGCAGTGGGAGCCATTCCCTGTGTCCTGTCCCTNTGTACTGAACAGTATATTGTGCTGCTTGGAAGGTGTTGATATGAAACTCTGAGCAGAGCCTGGTATCTTTTATCTGTCAGGGCTGACTGTTAACCTGGAAGATGGCTAAATGCAGCCCTGGCAGCAGATGTTAGTGCCTCAGCCACAGGTTTCTGATTGTCCTTGTTCCTATGGCTCGGGTTGAGAGGGGCCCCGATCCCTGCCATGTGTTGGACCAGCAGTGGATGGTAATTATGGCCAGCCTGTATCCAATTTCTGACAGCATCCCAATGATGATTAATTTTGTTCCTAGGAGTTGCGTGTAGTTCATCAGACTGGTAAAGTAAGGTCATTGCTCTGAAGAATGAAGTTTATTTTTTGGCCTTAAAAGCTTTTGTCTCTGAATGGCAATATAAGCATTGACAAAAACACCTTGATGATATTATTCTATGGACATGAATAAAAACAACTAAGGGAGACATTTAAAACCTCTGCAGACAAATCTGATTGCTAAAGAACATCTAAAACTGCTTTGCTGAAGTATAAAAGTGATGACAGTTGAGATTTTTTAGACTAAAAATGTGCTTAAAACTAAGTTTATGCCCAGTGTTTATAAAACAACATTAAAAAAAAGGAGCTTAAAATATGTTGTACTGAAATCAGTGATTCAGCATATGGCAATAGAATTTGTGGAAATGCAGCAGCAGATTTTAGTAATGGCCGCTTCTGGTGCTGAGCTATTTTTACTGGGAAAAGTTTTGGACTCCTAGGTGCAGTCAAGCTGAGGAGAACAAGGGTAGTGTCCTCATTTCAGGTGTGCAAAGGGGAAAGGAATCAAAGAGATGAGATCTGTTACCTCAGGAAAACCCAAAGGGTTTGAAAGTAGAAAGGGTTTGCATGGTTGTCAAATTTACAAACAATTTACATTAGTGTGGAAGGATCATATATGTACAGCATCTGTGACAATATTTGGAGTTTCGGGGTAAAAGAATCTTCTGTCTAAAGACAAACTTTTTTTTAGTGACCTTCAGTAGTATGTGTCAGCACTGAGTTAATTTCGTTTTTGTGGGGAGAGTTGAAATGCCAATTGAATCTAACTGAATTTTGAATTTAAACTTCTCCTGTTTGCCGATTTAAAATATTGTGGCTGCAGAGGAATTCAGATGAGCCAGAGCATATCGACCTGATTGATTGCTCTGGGACAGCAGAACTAGGGTGACTAGTTTGGGGAAAGAACCTTGGCACCTTGCTTTCTGCCTTTAAATTTCCAAGTGTATCCAGTCATCATGTTCACAGTTCAGGAAGATGTCTTTCCCAACAGAACTTAGGATTCATACTCATGAAAGAGAGCTGCTACTCAGCCTGGGCAAGGGAAGGTGAGACCAAGACTCTTGGATTGTGATCACAGACTTCTGGAAAAAGCATCAGGCACCTCTCAAACACAGGCACACTCCCTCATACCTGGTTTGGTTTTATTCAAAAGAAAAACATTACCCTCTGCCCTCACAAATGTACAGCAAAATAATCTGTTGGAAGACTTGGACACGTTGCTTGGGTCTGAGTTGGGGCTTTGAAGTGTGACCTGTACATGCTGGGCCAACCTTTGATTCTCAACTCCATGCTGTTTTCCCTCATACACTGTATAAATGCTGTTCTTGAATTTAAGCGATAATCTGGCTTTTGTGGTTTCTCCCTCTCCCCAAATGGCTTTTGATGTTTGGTCAAGATTTGACAGGAATTTGAAGGAATAGTGCATAAATGCACAGTGAATCAAATACCAACAGGGCTTGCACCGCACTGTCCTTGTCCTGTGGTCTGTCTGTGTTCATGGAGAGATCTGTGCTCGTGGGGTGCAATATGCAGAGCTGTTGGGGACATGAAAAGAGTTCGTGTAAAGAATAAAAGGTGTTTTCTTGTGGATTATGGGGAAAGGCTGTGTGATGTAGAGAGGTCTGGATTAAATAATTGAGAGAGATATGTTCTGTCTGTAGAGTGCTAGGAAGCTCTTTTCTTTTTCTTGGGAGGCAGGTAGGCCTAGGGGAGGGTTTTCTACTGGTGTGACTATTCAGATGAAACCTGTTCCTTACAGTGATTTCAGAGAAGAAAGAATGTTGCTTTTTCTTCCCCCAGTGTCTATCCTTCTCTGTAGTGATCAAACTCTTGCTTCTCAATCCTGGCATGACAGCTGCCTGCAAAGCAAGTTTTTGCATGACAACAGTGTGTTGGATAATTCTTGAAAACTGTTTTCCTGATGCATTTTAAATTCATGGAGGCTCTTCAGGCCCTTCTACATGTATTGCATTGGTTTTGACGTGTGTTCCAGCATGGACATCTCAGCACCCCTGCACCTGCCTTCTGGATTGGTTTGGCACTTGCCTCAATGCAGTAGTGTCCTTTTTGTTCTGTTTCAGTTGTGGTCTCCAAGAAATGGCTCAGCAGCTTAAGACAAGATTATTGCCTCTTAGTCAGCCATGACTCTTGGGGGGAGGAATGTCAGTCCATGTGCTGGAGGAACACAAGGGCTCCAACAGCCTTGAGGTTCTCTATGGAGCACCCCATTTAGACTCTTGGGTACACAGGCAGAGCTCAAGAATAAACCAATGAGCCTGAAGTGCGAGTGGATGAAAGAGCTCATGGGCAGAACTCTGAAGCATCACTGTTTTCAGGATTCCTGTTAATTTACCACTGACAGCACCAACAAGGAGATTGCACCAGTTCAGGCACTTTGTCAGGCACTGTTCATTGAAGCCCTTCCTGTATAGAGTGTCCTGGGTGATGCTGACTCGCACTTTATTGCAAAGAAAGATGGAGGTTTTGGGTGAGTAGCTGGATCAGCAGCCTCAGATCAGGTGTAGTTTAAGGCCCATGCTGTGCCCACTGTGGCCCGTTCCCAGTGCTCCAGTCAAGGTGACATGACTTCTGTACCACAGAGCTCGTTGATCCAGGAAGAATTTCCCATCTTAAGTTGTGCACTAGCTGATCCAACATCCATCCCACCTGAAGAGCTGGCTCCATCTCTGGAGTCCCCAACACAAGAAAGACATGGACCTGTTGGAGTGAGACCAGAGGAGGCCACAGAGCTGCTCCAAGGGCTGGAGCCCCTCTGCTCTGGAGCCAGGCTGGCAGAGCTGGGGGTGCTCACCTGGAGAGGAGAAGGCTCCAGGGAGAGCTCAGAGCCCCTGGCAGGGCCTAAAGGGGCTCCAGGAGAGCTGCAGAGGGACTGGGGACAAGGCATGGAGGGACAGGACACAGGGAATGGCTCCCACTGCCAGAGGGCAGGGCTGGATGGGATATTGGGCAGGAATTGTTCCCTGTTCAGGTGGGCAGGCCCTGGCACAGGGTGCCCAGAGCAGCTGTGGCTGCCCCTGGATCCCTGGCAGTGTCCAAGGCCAGGCTGGACACTGGGGCTGGAGCAGCCTGGGGCAGTGGCCGGTGTCCCTGCCCTGGCCGGGGGGGAAATGAAAAGGTCTCTAAGGTTCCATCTAACTCAACTGTCCTGGGATTCTGTGAGCATCTGTTCAGGTGTGTACATACTAATTTGTGACCCCAGTAGTGATCTGGTGCCTTTTTAGTCCTGTGAACAAGGTGAAGGTAGACAAAGCCTCTTGCCTGATGTTGAAGATGGGACAGTTCTTGCCAGTGTTCACATTTCACATGATCTCCACAGATCCATACAAGTCTTCCTTCTTAGCAAATGTCTTGCAGTGAAATAATTAATAGCATTAATTAATAGTGATTCCTAGAATTCTGGATGGAGATACAGAATGTCATTGGGAAAACTTTTACTGCTCTGTTGCAGAACCATTAAACCCGTGGGATCTGGTGCACTTTAGTGAGAAGGTGATGGTCATGGTCAGTGCAACACTTCTGCAGATAATGCCCATGAGAGCTTTTCAATCCAGTCTTGGGAGCACTAGCTTGGCTGAGGGTGCCTGAGCAGTCATTGGCACAGGTGGTGAAGTGTTGAGCTGTGTGGATTTGAGCATCTCCAGAATTAGTGGAAGATTCGGGCACAGCACAATGGTTCCCTGTGGCATGCTCTGTGCACCCTTGGCATTCTCAGTTTTAGGGCATCTTACCCAAGGAAGAAGATACCTGCTGCCTTTTCCAACAAGCTTCTGCAGCATTTGCTGATTTTTTAAAAAAATTGTCATTTTAGGAAGTGCAGTGCAGTGGAACTTAGTCTTAAAGTTTTAGGTTTGTGGGACATAAAAATGAAGGCCTGTTTTGGAAAGGTTGCAAACTGATAGTCTCTTTTCAGTCAGCCTTCCCAAATGGAGCCACTGGGCCTTCTTGCCATCATTGACCTGTCCACTAGGAATATAAAGGCATTCAGTCTTTTGATTTATGTCATTAATGTCATATTATGCCATAATAATACATTATAATACACTATAATACAATATATAATATAATGTCATAAATGTCAGTTAATGACGCTCTAGATGCCAATTAGTGTTTAGGTCTGGTTCTCAAATTTGGAATATTTACTGATAGAAATGGATTGTTATCTCACTGATAAAGAAAGATCAGGACATTCCCTCAGCATATTTCAGTGAGAGCAGAATAAAAACTTATTTTCCAGCATAGCATTGCTTGTTTCATCCATCCTATCTTATAGCTCCTTTTCTCTTCGGAAGTCTTTTCAGTATGCAGAGGTTACAGTTCTTCAGGGGCTCTTTTTAACTTTGCTGGCATGAAAACTGTTTGTCTGTTGAGCAGTACACCTGGTGCAGGTGGGCAGCAGCAGCGTGAGCTGCAGGTTGTTCTGGGAGGGGGTTCTTCAACTCAGAGAGACATGGGGCCATGACCATTTCCCTGGGGAGCCTCTCCCAGAACCTTTTCCTAATATTCAACCTAAAGTTCCCCTGACACATTGAGAAGACCCTGGACTAAACATCAGCATCTGCATGGGCACAGACTGGCAGGGGGCACAGCCCAGAGAGGCTTTGTCCGGGGTCCCTCCCCAGGGGCACCAGCTCGAGCTGTTCTGTGTCACTGCACCACAAAGGGATTGGAGTCTGGGGCTGTGCTGTGGGAAACCTGGGGCTGAGCTGGTGAGAGGAGCTGGTCTGACTGGGGGTGTGGGGAGTCACACGAGGCCTGTGGGGTCTCTGGAGCCACTGCTGCAAAGGGGCTTTGATTTCAGGAGTGCCAGTCTGGAGCAGTGCCAGTGGGACCCCCGAGTGGCATCAGACTGCTTGAATGGGAGAGTTTCCTTAGCACTTCACCAGCAGAGGAAGTGGTTTCCCACTAACTTCCAGGCTGGCTGGACAGAGTTAGTCCTGCAGCAGATTGTGTAAATGCTCAGCAAGAGATTAGGAAGAAAGAAGCATCTTCTCTCTCAGTGCTCTGCTCCTTTAGCTCCTCACGGTGCCTTTATTGCTCCTGCATGCTTTGTTCCTGGTATCCCATGGAAACGTTTGCCAGGCCTGTATGCACGGGCTTCCTGTGTTTTCTTTCTAAGAGCCTGAAGAAAAGCAGGTGAAAGCTTCCTTCCCACCTTCTAATGGCTCTGAATCAGCACTGCCCCAGGCACTGCTGGAGTATCCTGGGAGGTATAGACTGTGAGTATTGCAGACAGGTTAGAGGATGTGGGACAAAGATGGAAAGTCAGTAGCCACTTTCTAGTTGTCAATTCTGCTTTATGCCAAATATAAATGTGGTAACTTGCCTTCATGGTGTGCTGGAAAGGTTTCTCTGCTTGGTATCTGACTGTGGTATCTCCTTTTCAGGCAGCAGTTCACCCTGGAGAATTAAAAAAACCACAAAACCCCAATCTTTTAAGTGTCTGTTCTTGAAATCGTTACAATATATAGCAATTTCTTAATCCCAGCAGCAGGAAGGATTTAGATCATAAATAAATGGCAATAAAGGGCAAATTTGACTAAAGCAAAGGAAATTTTTACTTTTTCCTCTTTAAGGTGGAAAAATCTCAATGTTTCTTCCTTTGCTTTCTAAATATTCTAGTTGTGCTGTACAACTTGCACTCATCAACATATTGGTGTGTTCTGTTTGTAGGGCTTAAATTTTGTAGAAGCAAAGTTGCCTTCTATTCAAATAATTCTGAAAATGTGTGTTTTGAGGTTTTGTAACTTAGATACGGTGACCAGAGACAGTTCAGCTGTTTGAGTGTTGTTTACCAGAACAGGAAACTTCTCTGAGATTGTGCTCAGCAAGTTCTGACAGAGCCAGGAGGGAATGTGTATTTAATGACAGAATTTGCAGTACAACTGAGATGACCTGGCAGCTTAAAAATTGTCTGCTGAGGAGAGTCTCTTCCCCTGCTTCCAGCTTTGCCTCCCCCTTTTCTCCTATCCTGTGGCATTAACTGGTGCTTATCTTGCTGCAGTGAAAGCAGATTAAAACTGCTGACACAACAAAAAGGCCTTCCCTCCTGTGTGGTTTTCCATTACTTTTACAGTACAGATTGGTTATTCCATGGGCAGAGGATGCTGGAATGGGCTCGTGTTGACACTTGAAACACAAAAATGGGGGTAGAACCTGATATGTGGGTGAAGGGGAGCTGGAGCTGCCAGCTCTTAATGCTTCAACACATACTGAAAAGATAAAGATTCAGTTCAAATCCATACTGTGTTAAATCTCAAATTAGCATAATTCTTCTCATGGTGTATTCTATAATGATGTGCTCAGGTATTTGTTTTAAAAAAAATTTGACCTTCACTGTCAGACATGAATTAGCAGCTGCTGCCAGTGAAGGGCCTCAAAGTCCCTTCATGTGGGGGCACTCCCTTTCTTGACAGGATTTCTGGTTGCTGTTTCTGACTTCTTCCACTATTCAACTTCTGGCTGTCAGTAGTGGGACAGTCCCTGGAAAGGCTTATCCTTTAGCAGATCCACATCTGCAGATCCTGTTGCAGAAACAGGGTTTAGATATCCTGATTTTGACTATTTCAAAGTAGTTGAAGTGCTTGAAAAACTAGGATTCTGGCAAGGCATGAGCAGCTTGAGTCTGGTGTGAGTTTTAGTTGTAGATCAACTAAAACTTCAAGATTCAGTCCCTGATGGTGGACTGAGGCAGAGAGTATCTTCCTGTAATAGGAATTCTGGATGTTTTCTCAAGGCTTTCTTTAAAAAGCTGAAAAAATGGGAACTCTGTCAAATACTCAATATGCCCCTAAGTGAGTGTGCAGCACAGACTCACAGGTTTCATACATACAGGTAAGCAGCACCAAAGGCAGCATTAATAACAGGTCTTGAGGTGCAGGATGGACAATGTTTACAGGGGAAAACATTGAAAAAATTAATAGTCCCCAATTGAAATACTGAACGGGGTCAGATCTTGCTGCTTCTTGTCTCCCTGTCTGAAAAATTTCTTTCTGGGTATAAGGTTGGAATTCAGGTTGAAATGGCAGTTTGATTGTGGCTGGTCAAGTACCTGGGCATGGGGGACCTGATTTTTACCTTGGCTGTTTGGAATACTTTGGTATTTATAGGAATGTCCTCAAAATATATCTTGATGCTTTTTATTATTGTAAAAAAATTGAAATCCTGAGGAGCTCTTTAATGGTACATAGTTCTGTAAAATGTTGTGTTTGTGCTTTTGAAAGAATGAATTGTTCTGGAATTTTCAACAAATAGGGTTTTGTTTTCTGAATTGAAAAAATGCATTGCTGAAGCAGTGGCTTGTTCTCAGTTTTTTAAATAAACAATCAAACTTATTTCAGGTGGGGGAAGTTTGGCTTATGGAAATGTGAAGATCACTTAAGGATTAGATCACTAAACCTCACTAAGGATTTTTTCGCTTTGCAGATATATTGTAAAATGTCCAATGGTTATGAAGATCACATGGCTGAAGATTGCAGGGATGACATTGGTAGGACAAATTTAATTGTGAACTACCTCCCTCAGAACATGACACAGGATGAATTACGGAGTCTGTTCAGCAGCATCGGTGAAGTGGAATCTGCAAAACTTATTCGGGACAAAGTTGCAGGTACGATTTTGTATTTCAGAAACTGTCACCTGGTGCTAGACTGCTCGAGCAAATACTTGATTGAACACAACTTAATGTAGAAATACTAAATATTTGTGTGTGTATAATCAAACTATTGACAGGTTTGCCTGTAACTCCAGTAGTGCCAGGATTGGGTATTGGAAGGATGGAATGCTCAAGGCTGAGTTAATGACTGTTGTGTGTATGGCTAAGAATTCTAAGAAGTACAGTTCCCAAGTTTGGACATTAATAGACAGGTCTAAAACTGGTTTAGATTTAGTCCTCAGCTGATCTATTCTTCCTACAGTCTGAGTGTTTTTGACTCCATGAGAGCTCTGAATATACAAACAAACCTTTTGTTCTGATTTTGATCAATAAAATAAAGGTGTGCTGAAGTTCTGAAGTGACTGTAGGTCTTATCACTGTTGTGGAATTTAACTTGTAACTTCCTTAAATAGGATTGGTAATAGTAGCTTTAAAATATGAGAGGAATGAATTGTTCTGATTTGTGAAACTTAATGTTTCCTTGAAGCAAAACAAGTGCTA
Organism: Polioptila caerulea; assembly: GCA_013397295.1. Lineage (NCBI taxonomy): Eukaryota > Metazoa > Chordata > Aves > Passeriformes > Certhiidae > Polioptila > Polioptila caerulea. Next base: position 146,942 of record VYXF01000199.1, read on the forward strand.
ACAGAGCAACTACTTCCATATCTGTTTAGTTGCAGGAGGTTTTAGCTGCTCTCTGAAGGGGATTTAATCCTTGCACTGTTAAAATACTTCATTTACAAGTTTTGGTTATTGTTGTTCAGAATTTTCAGAATCTTGGATTCAGTGAGAGCACTTGGTTGTTTCTGGAGAGGAAAGAAGAAATGCTGTTAACTAGCTGTGCCCTGGTATTTGTTCCCAGCCAGCAGTTCCCTGCTTGAGGAATTCTGTGCTGCACATGCTCAGTGTTGTATTTCAGAATCCAGCAATACTGATCGTTATCTAATCCATAACGGAACTGGCCTGAGACTGCTCCTCAGTCTGTAAAAGCTGCATGGGAGCTGATGGAATGCATGAGAACTCTTTGTGCGTCATCTTTAGTGCTTTATTTGCTTGAGAATGCCCATGAGAACTGAATCATTAAAAACTTGAGAGTTTCCCTTCCGAGTAGCCTCTCTGATTTCCATGTCTCTGGCTTTCCTGATATCTTACAGATGAAGTATCTCGTGATGTCTGTCTGTCTAAATCTGTAATAAGAGATGTATATGTTCAGTCATGATAAAATAATTACATAAATACTGATTTCTTTGAATATTTTGGTAGATGAGCATTTGTCCCAGATGTTGTCATGTGCTTTGTGGCACTTAAAAGTTGAGACTTACTCAAGGCTGGTTTTGCAAGGAATAAGACCCCTTGCTTAGTGATAGCAAGTCATAGCTGACCCACATGTTAGACTGTAAAATAAGCACAGGATCACCTCCATGGTAGGGAAGGATATTTTCAGTGGGAAGCAAGAGACTCATCAGTGCCTGAAGTTGAGGACCTGCTTCACTCTATTTCCTGTAGCATGAAACACTCTGGTACTGGTTAACTTTAACTTGGAACTTGACAGTGCTGGGTAGTTTAAACTCCAAAACATACACTTTTGTGTTCAAGGTTGTTCTTAACCTCAAGAATCAAAAGTAAAATTGCTGTTATTGTTGGAGGAAGTCCTTGAGTTCCTGTGGACAGAACACTGACTTTTCTCTAAAGTGGTTACAGGTGCTGGATTCTGCGTGGCTGCTCTGGTCATGCCACTGAATTTTGTTGCTACCTAATTTTTCATTTGCTTGCAACACTATTAGGAGCAGTTACCAGTCATCTCCGTGCTTACTGATAGTTCTGGAATATCAGTGTCAAAGAACTGGCTCCTTCTAAGCTTTTTTTATTCCTCTTGCTTTTGTTTCTACCCCTTGAAGTTCACATTATATTCTCTATTCTCAAACTCTGTTAAACAGATGGGTGTGCAGCAGTCCCTGAAAAAAAAAATCCCGTAGCACAGTTCTCGTTTTTTTTGTGCCTCCACTTGCATTTCTCTGACCCCGTGGTAGACAGCAGGAAACTGGAGCTGCAGAAAAACCTGTTCAGCTCCCTGACCTTGGTTTCTGGTCAGATAAGTCATAATATTGGCATGTGAGATAGAGGGAGTTGAGTGGCCTGGACAGGAGGGAGGGAACCTTTTGTTTTTGTTGGAATTAGACTTTTTGGATCAGTTTAGTTCTTTTCAGTGAAGTTGTAGCTTTTGGTGCCCCCATAAAGTTTTAATAATGAAAATGTTTTGTCTTTGAAGTTCCCTTTATTGTTTGTATTTACAGAGTTAAAATCAACGTTTAGTTGATATTGCTTGCTTTTTGTAACACATTGAATGATACATACATTTTTTTTCAATTTATTGTCTGTTAATGAAACGTGAGACAGAAAATACTTCTTCCTGGAATGCAGCTTTTCATGACTTACTGAACTGGCATAAGCTGTCTGGAGACGGATTACTGGATTTCAAGAATTGATTTGAAAGCCAAAGTTTGGGTTTGTTTGAGCAAAATTTATTATGATCATTACATATGTTGTTGCATTTTGCTTCAAATCCAGAGTATTGAACAATCTGTGATCCATGTGTTAAGTTGTGGTTATAAAATGTGTAGAGAAACTCCTTGAAGCCTCTAGACTGCTTACCCTTTATCTCACTACTGATAAGCATTACAGGAAGGTGAAAGTAGCAGCAAACCATAGTGTCAGTTCACATTCCTTACCAGGAGCTTCTGACTTTGTGTTCATATGGGTTATAACCATTGTCCTGGTTTGGCCCTGATTGGCCAATCTAAGGTAAAGGTGACTATGTGTCTGATTTGTTGTTTGAGATGTGACAGCTTCTTTTTCTGTTCTTTTTTTTTTTTTTTCCAGTACCTGTACAGAGAAACTTGTGCGCAGTAGATGAGCATTAGAAGGATGCAGGGCTCCTCCTGATTGTACTGGAGTAATATAGTGCTGGGCTTTGCATTTCCCACTTGGTGTAGTGCATTCCTCAGCACTTCCAGACATGGCTTTGCTTGGCTTGTGATGAGTGAATCAATACTGGGGATCAGTGGGCAAATATTGGATTGTTGCTGTACTGCTCACTGTACTTGTGTTTATGGCAAATATGTCTTGGACGTCCAGTACTTTCGTAAGAGAATTGTAGAATTCATTAGACACTGTTCTTTCTGTCAGATCTTAATCAAACACCAGCCATGCTTTGGGGTTTGAACCCTGGGGAAATGTTAGAAAACCTTCTGATATAGTATGGGAAGTGGGAACCAGCCTGCAATGTAACTTTTCACTGATGCATCTCCTGGCCTGTCATGATTGCTGAGGTCTGTGAGTATTCACTGACCTGATTCCATCAATGAAATCCTCTGTGGTTCTGGCTCATGAGGCCAAGAGCAAGAAGTCTGGGGTTGGTCCAGTTGGCCTGCACTGATCAGACAGCAGCTCTGCAGCATTGACTGCAGCCACAGCAGAGCCAGACTTGTACTCTGCACTGATTCCTTCTCCAGGGATGTGTATGGTGTTACATGTCTGCTTCCTTGGAGCCACTGCCTCGTGCCAGAGATGATCCAACAGAAGAAATGTCTCATGCTGTGTTTTGCATGGGGGGTGTTTGACTTAGCTGCAACACCCAGGTTCTGGGTCTGGGTTTCCAGCCATTGTGCTGGCCTGGACTCCTCTAACAGATGAGGTTTTTTTAAAACATTTCTCCTTCAGTACCTGTTAATTAATGAATTAATGCAGGAATCCAGGCCCCTGAGGTTGCTCGGTTTCTTGCAGCGCAGATGCTGTTGGCTGGTTGTGTCAGGATGTCTGCACAGCACAGATGCTTCTGGGCAATAGGTCTAAATTTTCCTAGAGAACCTGGTCATCTTTAGCCTGCTGTCCATGCAGCTGTACTCAGGTTGTTAGTCCTTCTGGACCAAATGCTGAAGCTGAAAGTTAGTTGGTCATGAGTGTTTTAGTGTCTGTCTTCCCCTTACCCTACTGAAGTACTGGTACTTTCAAACCTGGCTATCCTAAAGCTCTGAAAAGGTTGAGTTAAATTGCTTTTTTGTGGAATTATTAAAAACAAAAAGCTGCCAAACTCAATGCAATGGCAGCACATGGTAATATTAAAAATAATACTCTTTCTTATTGGAATAATTGTGTGAGCTGTGGGGTGCTCCTGTGATACTGTATGTAACTGTCCTCAGAGCCCAAGGGGAAAGAATCTAGCAAAACTACCATGAAGCTGTGTTGGGGGAATTTAAACTGGGTATTAGGAAGAGTTTCATCTCCCCAAGGATGCTGGGCACTGCCCAGGCTGCCCAGGGAATGGTCCTGGCCCCGAGGCTGCCAGAGCTCCAGGAGCCTTTGGACAGCGCTGCCAGGGATGCCCAGGGTGGGATTGTTGGGGTGTCTGTGCAGGGACAGGACTTGGAAGGGCCCCACAAGGACCATCAGTTCAACTCAGAATATTCTGGAGTTCTATTCTAGGATTCTATGAACCTTTTTCTGCATGTGTTTATGGTCTCAGACTTCTGTGGGATCTATTTATTGCTCCTGACACCATATCCCTGCTCTGAGCCGCTGGTGGCAGATTGCTGTGCACACCTCACTCTATGAGGGTTCCTTTTGACAGTGATTGGTTCTGTAAAGGAGGCATCCAACTTCCTGAGGGTTCCTGTTCCTTCCCTCACACCTTCTGTACTGCCGGAGCAGGGAATGTTTTCCCTCTGGTACTCATGACTTTCTACGCTAGGAAGTGTAGGATATGATCCTTCACACTGTTCCAAAGGCTCTGTCCATACCTGTCAGCTCCCCAGACTCTGTGCAGAGGCTGGGAGGGAGATGTGGGCTTCCTCTGCACTCTCTGCATTTGCTTGTGTCAGTGTGAGTTCTGATGGAACTCGCCATGGTCAAACTCTGTGATCAGCAGCTGTCGGGGCAAAGGGTTCTCTCCGCTGCTGCCTGGAAGTGTGGAGCAGAAAGGACATTTTGGGATGACTTGTTAAGGTTGTATGCAGGACTTTGAAGTCCATCTCAAACATTGCTGTCATGATGGGTCAGTCTCTGCAGGTGTACCTGGGACCTGTTGCTTGCAGGACCAAAAGAAGTCACTTTGAGATAGTTGCAATTCCTCAGGAATGGACATAAAGCCCTTTCCTTGCCTTTTTATTTTCATGTCTTCTCTGGAAGACTCACTCTCAGNTTTGAAGTCCATCTCAAACTGCTGTCATGATGGGTCAGTCTCTGCAGGTGTACCTGGGACCTGTTGCTTGCAGGACCAAAAGAAGTCACTTTCAGATAGTTGCAATTCCTCAGGAGTGGACATAAAGCTTTACCCTTTCCTTGCCTTTTTATTTTCATGTCTTCTCTGGAAGACTCACTCTCAGAAATTATGCAGCTAAAAAAGAAATTAATGTCCTTGTCCCTGTGAGCTTTTCAAGCAGAAAGGGCTGGAGGATTTTACTGCCTAGCTGTCAGGTGCTATAGGGTGAGTAGCTCAAGTTCATGTGGCAGGGCAACTACTCATTTCACCAGTGCAGTGAACTCAGTCTAGAAACAGAATTCTGACGTCTTCTTGTTTATGGAAAATAGTTAAGTATTCTCTTTGGCTGAAATAGTTTTTTGCATGCACTTTATGCAGTTTTGCTGTTAACTGTAGAATTGGAATATATAATTACCTCTGGATTTTTTTCCTAGCTCTTTAATCACATTCGGTGGTGTGTGATTTCTTTAAATGTGCATTCAAGAATGCCTTGTGGCAATGGTTAACTTAATGAGAAGTGCAAATGGTTTGCAGGCAAATTGCCCAAATACTGAAAGTTTGAACACCAGCTTTGCCAGCTCCACTTAATTCCCTTTGTCATAAAGGTGACCACATAAACTGCCTCGGAGGTAGTAACTGAGTTCTCTCAAGGGTATAGGAATACAGTTAACCTAAATCAGAGAATCCTGGAATATCCTGAGCTGGAAGGGACCCACCAGGATTACTGAGTCCCACTCACACCCCAGCATTCCCACCCTGGGCATCCCTGGCAGTGCTGTCCAAAGGCTCCTGGAGCTCTGGCAGCCTCGGGGCCGGGACCATTCCCTGGGCAGTGCCCAGCACCCTCGGGGGGAAGAACCTTTCCCTGAGCTCCATCCCAAGCCCTGACACAGCTCCAGCCCTTCCTGGGCTCCTGTCCCAGACCAGAGCTCAGCCCCTGCCCCTCTGCCTCCCCTCGGGAGGAGCTGCAGCCCCCGAGGACCCTCCCCTCAGTCTCCTGTGCTCCAGCTGAACGAGCCAAGTGCCCTCAGCTGCCCCTCAGAGCCTTCCCCATCTTTCTAGCCCTAAAGGTTACCTGGGTGCTTTCAGAGGGATCAGAGTACAGCCAGTAGGAGCAACAGCTGTAGCAGTTTTTGGGCTCTACTTCTCAATATAGGGTATAACTGGGCTTGTCAGTGGATTTCTGGTGCCCCTCTTATGACCCTGAGTGCTGGCTGCTGTCAGGATGGGATAGCTGCAGGACATCTGGACTTGAAGCGGGTTGCTTTGATCTTTGTCAGGTGTACTTGACCAAAAGGAGGTTGGAGTTTTTGTTCTTGGGGACAGTCAAGCACTTGTTTAGCTGTTGCTTAGGGCAGGTCTATGTACCAGTCTGGCCTGGAGCCGAGCTTCCAGAGCGCTGTGAGCAGGCAGAGCAAGAGCAGGGACTGGACACTCTGCTGTGTTCAGCTCGTGCACTCAGGGCAGGTGATGATGTGCTGTGGTTTCCAGCAGTCATGGCAGCACCTATTCCTGGAACAGCAGAGACCTTGGCCAAAGAAAAGCTGCCTTGATTGAAGAGGATGTTGGAACTGTGCAAGGAGTGCTTGGGGTCTCTCACTCAGGCTGGGCAGATGTGTTCTTAGTGCTGCAAGCAAGGACCCGTGTCACTAGGTGAAGGGCCTGTGGATGTGTTGAAAACCAATCCTTGAGTTTGGGGATCATCAGCACAAGGTGCAGCTAGAGAGGAGTCCCTAGTAAAGTACCCAAAAGTTTGATATCAGGGCCAAATCTGTTAGAAATGTTGGTTGCTGAGCTGGCTGATGCCAGCTGGCTGGTTGCACACTCGGTGTGTGTGCAGTGATGCCAGACTGGGAGCAGCAGTTGGTCACCGGGTGGTGGTGCTGCCACTCAGAGGGACCCTGAGAGTGTTCTCTTAAAGCTTTGAGGCAGGGCTGGCACAATGGGCAGTGATTCCCTGCTTTTTTGGGGTAGTGAGTGTCCTTGCACTGTCTGGATACACTGAGAAGGTTAAATATATCCCTCCTTATGATATAAAAGTCAAAAACGCCAAGAGAACTGTACATACCATTCCATTCCTCTGCTTCCTTTGCTTTTTTTTCCCTCATCAAGCCATACAAATGAGCCATGTAGCAACATCTTTGGTTGTGTTCTAATATTTTTCAGCATGTTTTAAGTGGGAGTTATTGTTCCACATCTTACAATACTTTCATTCTCTTCCAATGGAGCAGCTGCATTTCTGCAGTGTAGAAGTTGGGTTCAGCTCAGCCTGTGATTGGGATGACTGAGCACTTGCTGAGGTTTTTGTACTTTAATGTTTGCAGCTAAAGAAATGTCATTATTTGAAAATTGAAGTTTCTTCCTCAAGAGAAGGAAGAAGTGAATTTTTGAGCCCTCAGCATCTTGAAGTCAGATTTTTGTTCTAACAGCAGGCAAACAAACTGTCCTGTGTAAAGAAATGAGATCTTGCAGTAAGTGAGCAGGCATTTTCCTCCTAGACTCACTCAATAAAACAGCCTGTGGTATTTCTGCACAGTTTTGGGCCTTGTGTTTTCTGTGTTCACTTTACAAATCCTTTTCACTTCACAGACTCTTGGATGCTGGCAGTTCATCTGGAAAAGGAACCCTGGAGCAACTGAAATTAAATCTCAATAGAGAAATGTTCTGGAACTGAGAGAAAGGAAAAAATAAAAAGAGAACATATAGAAATTATAATTATGTAGAGAGGCTTTGTGAAATAAAATAAATTGCTAAAAACCCCCATATTTTTGTTTTCAGAATTTAAAGCTGTTACTCTTGTGGTTGAATTTTTGCAATATTGTGGAGATGGTGACATCCCTTTGGGCTCTCTGAACCAGGGCTGACAACAGACTTTTGTCAATTTAGCTTCACAGCTTTTGACTTTTTCCCAAAGAAGTGTCTGTTTGAGTTGCTTGTATTCATCTTTGTTTCAAGGCCAATATCACTGATTTTACATAAAAAGGAGAAGCAGCTTTATTTGTAATTTGTATTGTTTTGCTGAGTTGTTTGAAGGTCAGACTTTCCAAACCAGCTAAATATGCTTTTCCCCTTAAACTTCTGTAAATGAGACTCTTCATTGTTTGGCTGTGAACAGACAGAGTTGTGTCCTAAAGCCAGGGGAAGCAGTGGGGACACATTCTGGACTGGAAGGTCATTATCAATAGAATTAGATATTTTCTTTGTTTCCTTGCTAGTTCCTTTCTGTTGCCATCAAGTGCCTGTTCAGTAGGGTGTGCTGGTTTGAAGTCTCGAGCAGAAGCAGGAATTGGCTCAGTGAGCAGTCTGGGTCTCAGTCACAGGAACTGCAACAAAGCTGAGTTCAGGTCCTGTAGAAGGAAGATCCTGAGCTGCTGCACAGTCTAACAATAAAGGGTGAGACAGCATGGAAATGCTTAAATATAAACCTAAATTTTCAGCTCTGTACTCTGTGTAGCTGGAGCACAGTGCAGTAATTGCTGGTGTAGTGTTGGTCTGACTGACCCAGCCCTACAACAACAGTGCTTTCCAGGGCTCTCTCCAGGTTAGGCACAGCCCAGGGCTATTAGACTGAGCTTTGCCCCCAACCTGACACACACAGGACTGTGTGGGGTTTCTGGTGCTGTCTTGATGTTTCAGGGACTAAATGATAGTTTTGGGCAGCATTTATGACTTAACTGGAGATGAGGCAGATGAAAGTATTTCAGAATGATTAATTGTTGCTTCAACAAATTCTTTGGGTAAAGAAAAAATACTTACTTCCATTTACCAAAATCTGCATAGGAGATGGCAGAATATTTTTGGTAGGCAAGATAAAAGTGAAATTTATGATTAACTGCTTCAGTACCTGCACTGAAGCTACTGAACTCAGTTCTGTCTCCAGTAGTGTGTTTTCTGGAACTCATTGTGGTCTCCACAGCACAAATGGTTGTGTCAGAGACACAGCAGCTGCTCAGTGTCACTGGTGGGGTCGATGAGAGGACATCACTGAACTGGGGACTAGGGGACTGGATAAGAGAAAATTTTTGGTTCAAACTATGGATTTTAGCTTCAGCTTCTTGTGTTTCCAGAGTAGCTGAGATGCACTGTCTATACCATTAATGAATGATTGAGTGCATGGCTGGAGCCCCTCTGCCCTGGAGCCAGGCTGGCAGAGCTGGGGGTGCTCACCTGGAGAGGAGAAGGCTCCAGGGAGAGCTCAGCGCCCCTGGCAGGGCCTAAAGGGGCGCCAGGAGAGCTGCAGAGGGACTGGGGACAAGGCCTGGAGGGACAGGACACAGGGAATGGCTCCCACTGCCAGAGGGCAGGGCTGGGGGGGATATTGGGCAGGAATTGTTCCCTGGGAGGGTGGGCAGGCCCTGGCACAGGGTGCCCAGAGCAGCTGTGGCTGCCCCTGGATCCCTGGCAGTGCCCAAGGCCAGGCTGGACATTGGGGCTGGAGCAGCCTGGGACAGTGGAACGTGTCTCTACCCAGGACATGGGGTTGAATGAAGTTGTGTCTAAGGTCCTTCCCAACTCAAACCACTCCATGATTTCATCATTTCCTGTATTTTAAAAAACATACTATTAATTACATGCTAGAAGTTATTCCATGTATTACTCTCTTATGTTGTGATGATGGAATTTGATCAATATAGACATGGAATGGAAAATCATGCCCTTAATGGTTAGTTTTGAAAATTGGTCATTAAATACTTTAAATGTTTGTTCCCATCCAGAAATGTATTTTGACAGAAATCCTTCATGAAGCTGCTTTTTTTTTTTTTT
>VYXF01000199.1:156982-195613 GCA_013397295.1 Polioptila caerulea
TTAAGGACACTTTGCAGTATTAAAACAAAACCTGCTAAACATGTAACAAATAGCAAGTGCTTGTCCCTTGAGTCTAGTGTTCTGTCTTCTGGCTGTATAGTGTGTGTTACCTTTCTCCCTTGGGGCACTGCTGGCTCATGCTTCACACCCTGATTCCCAGCTCATTTTCTGTAGTCCCCAGCCAGTAAGTGTCCAGGCTGTTGTTGCCAGGGTGTCTTCCTCCCTACGATCAGGGCTCTGCCTCTGTCCTTGCCTGAATTCCATGGGGAGCTGTTGGCCTGTCCCCTGTGGCAGCCCGACCCCTCAGTGCGTGACAGGTTCCTCCCAACCTGGTGATATCTCCAGTCTTGGTGAGAGCACATTCCCATCACCTCCTCCATGACATGGATCACAAGGTGGGCTGCAGATCCCAGTGGAGACCCTGCAAACTGCACTAGTTCTGGGCATGCAGCTAGAGTGTGTGTGAGGGGGGGTGTGTGTGTATGATTTTGTCTCCTTTTGAGAATGGATGTGATGCTTGCCTTCGTTCTTCCAATTTCCTGATCATTCAAAGATGAAACAGTTTTGGCAGGGACATGAGCCTGGTGCCTCATCACCCTTAAAAAGAGCCCATTTCATCAAACCCTGTGGGTTTGACTGGGACCAGTTCACTCAATCAATCAGTGCTTTGCTCAGTGTTCATCCACTGGCCTTTCTCTGGGAGCTCTTTCCAAAATGCTGAGGCCTGTTAGGCTCTGCTGGTGAAGTGAGGCACAGAAAGCATCCTGTGTCCCTCTGCTCAGATCACACGTTAAATCTGCCACCATATTTCCAGCCTTGTGCTACTGGGACAGCAGTGGAACATTTTCTTGTTACCCTTGATATTATTCTTTTGTTTCTTCCCATTCTTTTCCAGTCTGAAATGTAGTTGAGCTTTGCTATTCCTCAGACACAATGGACAGTGTTTCTGAATCCCTCCTTTTGTAGCTGTCACTTCTTCTATCTCCTGTTGCTCTCTGTTTCCCTTGGAGCTCTGCCATGGCTCCCTGCTCAGCCAGGCTGCTCTGCTCACACATCTGTGTGTTTCCCTGGCTGTTAGGAAACAGAGCATGCTGTGTGTGTGCTGTGACTGGCTCGCCAGGTAGGATGCAGTCTCTTGATCACCTGTCTGCCAGTCTTACCTTGCTGCACTTCTCCTTTGTCATAACACTTTTCAGGATGGTGTGCATTTTTTCTCTGGGCTGATGTGATTATGTAGCCCTGGTTGTACAGCAGTGTAACTGTGCTAAAGAAGCCCACACAAGGCATGTCTGAGCACTTTAATCTGTTCTCAAAAACTATAGCCACTGCTTTGAATTCTGCTGATGCCTAGTATTTTATGTGATACTTCTTAATGCTTTCACACATATTTAGACTCTATGGTTATCACTCACGATACAGTTTATAAAGCCAAACAAAAAAACTCAAACTCAGCTCACGTCCTCCAAAAATTGACTCCCAGTTCAGAAAACAAGCTCTAAACTAAGTTGCCATCATGCTGAGGTGCACTGACCTAACAGGAGCCAGGTTTGATTTTGGGGTTTCTAATGGAGAGCAGGCTGGGGAGGATCTGAGTTAGCTGCTCTCAGTGAAGTGCTCTGGTGTGTATCAGTCTCCTCAGTGAAGCTGTGCTTGTCAGCACTGGGCTTGGAATAAGGACTGGAGACTGAAGTCGTGTGTCTCAGGAGCTGGGAAAGGAAGCAGGGCCATGGACAGAAACCCAAGTGATGTACAGAAAGAAAACCAGTGCCCTCTCTCCTGAAAGGGCCTTTTATCATGGAAACAAAATTTGATTCTTTCTGCTGAAGGACTGTAGTATTTTGCTTAAAGCTAGGTTTTGTAGTTGCTTTGTTAACTATTCGTCCAGATAAAGATCTACTTGTTGTGCTTTTGTAGCTTTGCCTCTTAAGTAAATTTGTATTTGTATATATGCAAACTTATAAAGATATTTTTTTAATTCCTATCCACTAAAATGTTTTGAAAACTGTTACAGCACCAATTTCCTCTGCACTGCAGGTTTCTATTGGAGGCTTGGAACATCAGGAGAAAGGAAAAAAACTTCCCCCCTTGCCAGGGTAAACACTTGACAGCAGTCATAGTACTCTGTAAATGCTAATTCCTTATATATTTCCTGGCAAGAATATATATCCCTAGCAGACAGCTAGATTATACTGATTTGGAGTAAAATTATGAAGCAAAGACCATTCCTGCACAGGTGTCCATGAGGTGGAAATGTCTCCTGCTGTGGCAGGACTGTTGTGTGTTGGCCCAGCCTGTGTAGAGATGAACACTGGGCACTGAGTGGGAGGAGATGGCTGAGGCTGATGCTGTTGGATATTTTAGAGCAAGATAAGTTAATATATGCTCTCAGTTTTGCATGAGTTGGGTTTTTCTAGCACTTAAGGACTATAAGGTGATGTTATATTACTGTAGTTTAAAGGTGGCAAGTACAGACTAAGAGGGATGGTCTGCATTCTGGATTATTGTAGAGAAATACAGATAATTGATATTTCTTGCCTATTGTCAGGTAAAAAATAATAGGACTGTAATATTGGGGTTCAGTACAAACTTACTGTCAGATGCCTAGAGGGAATATGAGAACCTTTGTGATCCTGCCACTTTCAGAACCTTCTTTTTTTAATCTGTTTGTTTGAGTAAACCCCATTACATCCTTGCCCCCTCATTTCCCAGGACGTTCAAACTGTTGGATAAGGAAGAGTCATGGAGGAACCTGTATAAAAATAGAAGTGAAAAAGATGCAGAATTTTACTCTGACAAAAACACTAAAGAAGGCCAAAAGGATATGGTTATTGTGTGAGGGTACTTTGGGGACAGACACTTGGAAGGAGAAACATGTTCAAGGTCCAGGATAGGACTTACACAGGATCAAATGGACACAGAATATGTACACCTCAGTTTGTAAGAGGAGAGCGTTGGCTGGAGGCTGTAGAATGTGCTTTCAGTCAGAGTGCCTGGGACAATAATCAGAACTGCTGTTAATGTGGGCTTGTGTATGTGTTGGGGCACAGTTTCTGATTCCAGGGATTGGACCCAGGTCACATGGTGCCTTTTACTCCTGGGAGCCCATGAGTGCTGCAACATATGTTTGGTTTTATCCTGTATATAAATAACTTAAAATTCTTTGTCACTGATCTCAAATGGTACACATAACCTGTGTGATGCTTTGAAAGGGAAAAAGGAGTGTGGGCAGCAGGGGAGAGGGGGATTCTGTCCTCCTACTCCACTCTGATGAGACCCCATCTGCAGAACTGTCTCCAGCCCTGGAGACCTCGACACAAGAAAGACATGGACCTGCTGGAATGACTCCAGGGAAGGCCAAGGAGATGATCTGAAGGCTGGAGCCCCTCTGCTCTGGAGCCAGGCTGGCAGAGCTGGGGGTGCTCACCTGGAGAGGCGAAGGCTCCAGGGAGAGCTCAGAGCCCCTGGCAGGGCCTAAAGGGGCTCCAGGAGAGCTGGAGAGGGACTGGGGACAAGGCCTGGAGGGACAGGACACAGGCAATGGCTCCCACTGCCAGAGGGCAGGGCTGGGTGGGATATTGGGCAGGAATTGTTCCCTGGGAGGGTGGGCAGGCCCTGGCACAGGGTGCCCAGAGCAGCTGTGGCTGCCCCTGGATCCCTGGCAGTGCCCAAGGCCAGGTTGGACAATGGGGTTTGGAGCAGCCTGGGACAGTGGGAGGTGTCCCTGCCCAGGGGCAGGGAATGGAATGAAATTGTGTCTAAGGTCCTTCCAAACCCAAACCATTCCATGATCTACAATTCTATCCCTGCTGTGTTCTCTGGGAACTTATTGCAAGGGAAGGATACTCAGTGTACTGAAGGCAGCATAATAAATTAATATGAGTGGAATCCTGCTCTTCTTCACCTGTCAGGAGAATTGTCCCCAAGTCATCCCCACTGCACTTCCCACATCCAGGAAGTGACAGTCCTGACTGCCAGGGCTCACTGTGGATCACACTTGGAGGGATTAGTCTTGTTTGGAGTATATTTCCTGGCCCTGTTAGGACCTGATTCTGTTCAGTAGTTTGCTGGAATATTCGTGTTTATGTGACTTTTGGGACAGACTGAGAATATCCATAAAGCAGCTGTTGCTCTGAGCCTTCAGAGCAGGGCTGGACCTGTGAGGGATGGTGGATCCTTCCCATCCTTGCAAAAGTCTTTGCCAACTGTCCAAGTTAAGAGGATATTTTTTTCCTTCTTAAACTTACTTTTGTTTTCTTAGTCTGGGGAAATAAGGTGCTCAGCATTTTCCTAATTGTTCAGTTACTCATTTTCTTAATCAGAGGTAAAATAATCTCAGTAGGTAAGTGGATGTGAACCAATCATATTTGATCTATCTAAATGATAGATCATCTTTGACTAATGAAACAAAACAAATGTTATAAAGAAATCACAAAACCCATGCTGTGGGTTCATGTTAGAAACATTGATCAGAATTTTGCAGATGTTATCTGCAGGTCTGCAGAGGATGGAGTTAAATCTGGCACAGAGGCGTTTGCTGTTAGTGATGTGCTGTGCCTGCTGTCACTGACGGAGCTGCTCTAACACCAGGTCTCCAAGGGAACAGGATGTTGTTTCTGTGCGAGGCTTGAACACAGGATCTGGCTTCTCTAAGAGTTTTAGCAGACAGCAGAAATTACCTGTGAGTGTTTATACCAAGGGTGTATTAGACAACAGGTTCTGACATTGTCTGAGTTCAGCTGAGTTACTGCTGGATTAGGTTTCACAAGGAAGCAGCCAAAGGCAGAGGCCATGCCAGGAGTTGGTGCAGTTCTGCAGTCAGTCTGTTGGCATGAAAACACTGAGGGTTATTTGGGGTTTCCTTCCCTTCCCCTGTGGATTTTATACTTGCAATCTTGATGTATCAGCAGACTGGACATTCTTTTTATCAGTATCTGAAGTTAGTCTACAGTTCTCTTGTAGCCCTTTTCTTCATTTCCTCTGGCATTTGTGTCAGGATATCATCTTTTGGCACCTGTTGTTTGTATTTGGTGTTCTGAAATGTCTGGAAAGCATAAGGAAACTTTGTTGTCAGTTAAGACCATTGCAGAGGCAAGCAGTGTGATTAAAAAAGGGCTATTCCACCACAGAATCTTTACCATAACAATTAGCTTTGTCTTCTGGTGTCCTTAAGCTTAAAAATAGAATTTAATAACTTAAAAGTAGTACATTGTTAGAGGAAAATAGCACATTTTCCTCTGCATGCTTACAGTTTGCTTTAGAAAATCTCACAGATCTGATAAGAGACAAGGAGAAGTTGGCTGAACGAGGTGTATCTTGGGTTGAATTGCAGTTGTTTCATTGCTCTGAGACAGTCTTGAAAATACTTTAGTATTTTTAGGCCTACATTGATAAGAACCTGTAATTGTTGGGAAATTGCAACCCAAAATGATCTTAGTCTGTAATGTTATAATGGATAGAAGCAGTTGTGGAGATAGGAGATAGAAGCAGAACAAGTAAGTATCCAAATAAATATCCTTTTCCTTAAATATTTTAAAGGTTTTTATTATTAATATCAAATTCTTCCTGTAAGAGTTAAGAGTAAACTTAAATAAAGTGTACGTGAGTTGTCTGCCTTAAGGAGAATTTTTCACTCTTCACTAAAATGCTGTGTTTGGGAAACTGGCTGCTTGTTAGCTGTATCAATGAAGGATTGGAAACTTCTTTTTCCCTCTTGTCCCCAGGGCTGGAGGTTGGAATAGCCAGAGAAATCACGAGGGTCTTCATACCTGACAGTTCATCTCTTGATGTTTTCTCACTTTCTGCTCTCTATCCACAAGAGTTTGTACTGATGAACTTGGTTAAGTAATTGCCTTTGTCCTACACCCATGAAGTTTGCAAGACTGGTCAGAGTTGGGGTTTTAGTCCTAAATTTCTTGCTGTTGGTGGGTGCTCTGTCCAAAGCCTGCAGTCTGTGAAGACAGAGGGATGTCCAGAGTGGAAATAAAAGACCTCTGAGTTACTGATGATGTGTGCCAGCCTTGGGAAACCTCCTTAGCTTACTGAAATACTTGCTGTGTGGATTGTGTATGTTGAGTTCACTTCTTGTTTGCATTTCCTCTCATTTTAGCAGTGACATTCTTTTATTAGGATTAATTTTTAAAATGTTCTTCCCTTTAGGACACAGCTTAGGCTACGGCTTCGTGAACTACGTAACTGCAAAAGATGCTGAAAGAGCAATAAACACACTGAATGGCCTCAGACTTCAGTCAAAAACTATCAAGGTAGGAGCTCTTCAGTCCTCTGTGGAAATGGCATTGTAATAAACTTTATTCTGATAGTAAAGTTTTTGTGCTCCCAGCTGCAGCAAGCATGAATCTGGGAGGAGAGTAGTGAAGTGTTTTGAAGATTCCCTTTCTTTATATTCCCACCACTTTTACAGCAGTAGAGGGACCATTATAGATGGTTGCCAGGCTCATACACATCCTGGATGCTTCATAATATTTGTTGAAAATCCTGTTAATACTCATGCACTCTTTTCCTTATCCAAAACATCAGTCTGTGCTCTATGTGTAGGATTCACCCCTGCTTAGGTGATCTATGCAGCTTTCTCCAGTAGCAGAAATTAGGACAAAGAACTGCACTCTACTCGTGCCATCTTTTTATGAAGCCTTAGAAAATATATTGGCAGGACAAGTTCCTGATGTGAACTGTGACAGGTCAGTGGCTGAATCAGAACTTCGGATTCTTCGTGTGGCAAAAATGTTTGCTGGGAGCATTGGTATTGATCTGCTGCTGTTTCCTTACAGCAGTGCTAATATAGTTGTTAATCTCTTGGGAAAGCCCAAAATGAATGGAGTTATGAAGGGACGTGCCCTTTCTCCTGTTGTTTGGTTGATTTTCCCCTACTGTCTCCTGGTTCTGTTTTTTTGAACTTCAATAAAAATGCCTATGTTGGTAATGAGGGAGTTAATAAAATTGGCTCATGACAACAAATTGATCTTCCCTATTAATACCCTGAACATGTATTTCTGTTTCTTTTACAGGTTTCCTATGCCCGCCCAAGTTCTGAAGTTATCAAGGATGCTAATTTATACATCAGTGGCCTACCCCGGTCAATGACACAGAAGGATGTAGAAGATATGTTTTCCCGGTTTGGGCGCATCATCAACTCACGTGTGCTTGTGGATCAAACCACAGGTGAGTTCTGGGGCCTTGGCTGCAGAAGACTGGAGTGCACAGCGTGTGTGTGCTGTTTGTCTGGGCCTGGCAGTACCTAAACTTAAGGACATTAGACTTCCACAAGTTGGCCATGACATCTGGTGTCAACCAGTGATAGAATATTAGCAGGATTTCCATGTTCAGTGATTTTTTTTTAAAACACAGAATGACTTGTGCTGCCTTTTTGCCAGTTTACAGCCCAAACCTCAGAGCTATTAAAATAGGATTATTGTCATTTTTATCAGCTGCTGATTTGCCAAATCTACTTTCTTGCTCTGACACTTGCTGGCAGTGCAATGCACGGTGTTTCTAGGCCCTGTGTAACCTGGACTGCTGGCCTTACCTTGACTTTACACACATGCAGCTCTTATCCACAGGTCAATTCCAGGCCATAGTTACAGATTTAAAGCAAAACAAAAACGTGTTTTGTCTTTTGTACCAGCCTGGAACTCACTCACTCGATTTTCTCATAATTTAAACCATTTGAGATGTCTTACAGGCCTCTGTGGTTACTGCTAAGGAAAGGAATTAATTTCATACACTCAGTACTGCCCTGAAAGTTCTGAATATATTTTATGTATTAAAAAAGGGAAAAAAATAAAAAAAAAAAAAAGAGGAGAAGTTAGTTAGGCACTTGACTCAAGGGGGACCAAAGTTAAGGTTTTCTTTGTTTTGGTAATTCTCACTCTGTGTTACAGTGTGTTTTCAGGGTTTTAATTTCTTAACCCATTATTTCAGGCAGTATAACTGTCTGGCTTATGCTGTCACCCAGGTCTTCTGTGGTTTTACTGGCAGCCCATGTGTCTTGTATTAATCTAGAGACAACTTTTACAATTACACCTTTTCATTGATTATGCATCTGCTGTATTAGAATAGAAGACAATCTAATTCTAGCAATTCCACTTTTAACATTTGTAACTGGGATGTACATTTATACACATGCACTCAGAAGCAGCTTTCCTGCTCTGTGAGGAATCTGCTATAGTTCAAAGTGGGCCACCAGCAGCTCGTGGTGGGCTCAGTGTGAGTGCAGGCTGAGGTCTGCAGGGCTGTGTCCCCATCAGAGTCAGCTCCTGGTGCAGGCACCACTTGCAGGTGTTTGGTCAGATCATACTGCAGACATGACTGTGCATCAGAGAAGCCTGAGGTGACCTGGGGAGATCTGGGGGCTGATATGGCAGACACTCCATGGCTTAGTGAGAAAAATCCCATCCTGCCCAACTCTGATAGCTGATGGTCCTGTCTCTAGAGCTGCTTATCTGGGATGCAGCTGTAATGAGAAGCAAGAAAAAGACTTGTGGAGCACAGCAAACTTATTGATGCAAGTGTCCAAACTAGTCATCCCTCCCTGGCAGTCTGGGGCATTTGGAGGGCATCTGGATTTGACAGAGCTGTAAAATAGGATGACAGAAGTAATGCAAATAAAATCTCCCCAAGAATAATATAGTTTTCATTGGTGAGCTGAGGCCTGATGCTGTGTAATTCAGCTCAGAAAACACCACCTGCTTTCCAATAGCCTTAATAATGCATTGACTGAAGAGTGGGTTCTGTTACATCTCACAGTTAATGCCTGCAGAGCCTGAGCTTGCCATCCCACCAGGAATGTAGTTGTGCCTTGGCTTTAAGCCTGCCTTTTATATCTTGATCTACTCCCACTTAAGACATGTTTTAATTTGTACTTAAAAGTACCTTCTCACAGAGGTGGTACTCCAGCTTTTGAAAATTACTCTGTTTGAAAATACGCTTTCTACAATGTTTATGTTTTAAATGAATGCTTTGAGAAGCACTAGGATGAGCAGCATGAAAGTGGAGGAGTCACAGTAAGCAGAGCTCTAGGATAGGCCTTGCTGAGTTCTGAGTGATGCTGCTACTCTGGGCCTTCCCAGGGTGGGACATACCCTTCCCCCTGGCACAGGAGGCTGATCTCAGTGGTACCTGAGCATACAGTGCTGTCAGCTCCACTCTGGTGAGCCCATCTGTTATTTATCAAAATGCAAATGCACTTTGCTTGCTGAAGGCCCAGGTTTTGACATGTTGCATTTCCTTCTGTGAAACACAGAAAATGATCCTTAACTGTTACCAACAGCCTTGTGATTTGTATGAGAAGCTTAACTTCTGTATCTGGCTTTGAAAATGATTCTGGGTGGATGTGAAGAAAACATGAAAGTATCTGATATGTCCCTTTATGAAACAGAGCTAGTGAAGTCCTACATTGAGTCTGGCCACAAAACCTGCTTTGGAATGGCATTTAAACAAAATGTGCCCTTTTAGCTTCACTCTGATAAACCATGTTTTCAACCTGTGGTCAAGTCACAGATGAGAATCAAGGGGAGGAGAGGAGACCTCACAAGGCATAACTTGTACCTCAGTCAGAAGGATAACAGCATCCAGGGACTGGGACGAAGTCCATCATATGCAAATTTGTTACAGCTGTGATACTGGTTCAGTACAGCTTCCAAGAGGTCATTCTTCATTGATTTTAATGGATAAAAATAATCTATGTGCCAGCTGGAAATAAAGTATGTGGTGCAGGTGAAATTGTGATCTCTTCATTTAAAAAGGTGGAAGTCCATCATAGTCAGGCATTTGTTCTCTTATTTCTGAATCCGAGTGTGTTTCTAGCATGGGAAAATGAAAACATTTGCAAAAATGTATCAATTCTGTGTTTGTGAATGCTCTTGTGATAAAACAACAGAAACTAAGGGGTTTGGGCTTGTTTTTAACCAACTGGAATTAATTATTTTTCACTTAACTTTAAATGTTGAGGAGTTTTTTGTGAATTAAAATGTCAGTTGGTGATGAATATCATGAATTCTACCATGTATTTTTGAAGTGTTTGGTCACTGTGATTGTTATAGCTGAAATGAGTATGCTAATTTGTCTGTGGTTTCTTAATTTTGTACTTTATCCTCCAGCTGCTGAAGAAATGTAAATGTAGAGAACTTGAAAGCTGTGACCATAGAAATACTGAATTTTTTGGGGTTTTGTTTTCAAAGTTATTTTGAGTTTATCCTGAACTTCAATTTTTTTTTATTTTTTGTTTTTTTGTTTTTTTTTTTTTATTGGTTTGGTTACAAGGTTTGTCCAGAGGGGTCGCATTTATCCGGTTTGACAAAAGGTCAGAAGCAGAAGAGGCAATTACAAATTTCAATGGTCACAAACCCCCAGGTTCCTCCGAGCCCATTACAGTGAAGTTTGCAGCCAACCCTAACCAGAACAAAAATGTGGCACTGTTGTCGCAGCTGTGTCATTCACCAGCTAGACGGTTTGGAGGGCCAGTGCATCACCAGGCGCAGAGATTCAGGTAGGTTAGGAAGAATAAATGCATTTAAGGCTGTGCTCCTGTTCCCCTGCCCGTTCTGGGGAGCTGTGCCCCTGCAGCTGGGCAGTGATTCCTTCACTGCAGCATGTGTGAATGAATACATAGTGCACTGTGTGTCCTCAGTGTTATGTACAGAAACTGTTGCATTAAAATATGATTAAAGAAACATCTTACTTGTAAAATTTATATTGGAGTTAGTATGTAAAGGTACCTGCACTCTGGTGTCTGTTTCCATTACTGGGTTACAGTGAGGGGACAGCAGCAGTAGGTTCCAGGTGGGTGTTGGTAGGTGCCTGTCTCAACAGATCCCCATTCTGTGGTCTGTGTATCCGAACACAGATTAAATTTGGCAACTTAATTAAAGCTCTGAATAGTTGGTTCCAGCAGGGAGATGTTACAGTAAGAGAGAAAAACCTTATTTCTCACAAGGAGTTTCTGTGGGATTCCTGCCTGCATTGCAACCTGTGCAGGGTTCTGCCTTCCCTCAAGGCCTCACAAGATTACCAATGAGAATATTGAGTAGTTGCAGCATCCTGTCTGCTTCCAGGGCTGTGGAAGACGCTGTGCTTTACCATAGCAAATTGCTTTGGTTGCTTTGAACGTGAGTTGTTCAAATTGGAAATGCTGTGGGTGTTCATGGAGGAAGCTGATGGTTGGAGGGTGCTCTGGAAAATGCAATGTATTGACTGTCTTGTAGAGAAGCAATGGACTTTGACGTGGTATGTTTCTGAGAGTAGTGAGGTTCCCTGTTGAGAATTCACTCCTTTTTTTTTTGTTGTATTTTTCTCCTGTGAGGGATCCAATGAGCTCAGTAAAATTTGACTAAAATCTCAGCCACATTTTAGCTGTGCTGTTGTTCCAGTCCAGTGTTGCTGTCTCCTGTCCACAACGCTGTAGCTCAGTGTTTTGAGCACAGCTCTGTGTAATGGGTCTCCAGAGAAAATTTGTACTTTGTAGTCAGCTGTGGTTTTATACTGAGAGTGGTTGAACAGTTTGTCCAAGGAGACAGTGAAGTTTCTGTTCCTTGGAGGTGCTGAAACCTGGCTGGAGTTGATACCAAAGGAGTTAATCTAATTTCTCCTGTGCCTGTGTAGTTTTAGCAGGAAACAGGGTATGCAGGATCTGCTTTCTCAACAAGGATGGTTGGAAGATAAGGGGAAGACATCTGGCTTAGAAATGCAGCCACAGCCAAAACAAGGTCTAAACCTGGGGAGAGCTTTATGATAATAAGCAAAATATGCACATGGTGACTATATAAGCAACACACTTGTAGAGACCATGTGCATGCAAGGTGGAGTTATCCCCTGTGCAGCCAGGCCCATAATGAATAATGCCCTGCTGAACGCTGCATTGGTGTTAAGGAGTTCATCAAGACTGGTTTTTGGTGAGTTTCAGTGACAGGATGAGCCTGAGCAACCTGCTCTAGGTGCCCTGCTTTGAGCAGGGGGGTTTATTAGAGGGTTTCCAGAGGTCCCTGCCAGACTCAGTTATTCTTCAGTTCTCTTCAGCTGTAGCCCAGGGAAGTTTAGCTCAGGCAGCTCCTCACTTCCAGATCTCCACAGCAAACCTGAGCCATGCTGAGGATTGAAATTCTGCATTGTTTGCATTTAGGTGAATTTTTAAAAAATAAACACATCTGCCCTTTGTCTCTGCCAGGGCTTCAGTGTGTCCTGATCCTAGTAAAATCTTTTTCATTCTTAACATTTTTAATTTAATTGGACATTTTCATCATCGTCCTTCCCCTTAAAATTTATGCCAAGATCAAAATGCATCAGAATAAGCAGTGCAAATAATATTCACATCCATAATTAAGAGACCAAATACCTTTAATTCAGTTCTTTAATGATCGCTTAGGAACAATAAAAATGATTAATGTATTTATGTTAGGAGTTGCTGGTGAAACTAAATTTTAATAATCAGTTTGTTCATTACTCTCTTATTGTACCATTTAGAGCAGCATTAATGTCAGTTGTGTGCATTTCATGGAATCACAGACTGGTTTGGGTTGGAAGGGACCTTAAAGCTCATCTTGTCCCACCCCTGCCAGGAGGGGTTTCCACTGTCCCAGGCTGCTCCTGGAGCAGTGGAAAGTGTCCTCCCCAAGCCCTGTGCATGGGGCAGCCACACCCAGTGTTTCTGTAGGCTTGGGATGTCACAGTGGGAGTTAAGATGAAGAAAATGTTCTGTCTCTGTGCCATTCCTGCTGCCACAGGAGCTGTGTCCTGCTGGATGTCTGTGTCCAGTGCTTGTTTGTCAGCACACTTTGGCCAGTGACAGATCTGCTGGTGGGGAAAGAGCTGAAGATTTTGAGGTCCCACAGCCTGGCAGAGGTCAGAATAGAGCAGTTGTGGGTCCAGCTGTGCTTTCAGGAAGATGCTGTGGATACGAGAGCCACCAGTTGACTTGGAGACACAAGCTCTTCATCTCTGCCTTGGCACAGACTTGTGAGAACTGCAGCACTTACTACAAAGCTTCCTTCCCTCAGTCCCTCATGCAGGCACGTCTGTACATGTATGCACAACTCTGAAACCATGGAGTCATGGAGTTACCAAGATTGGAAAAGACCTCCAACATCATCAAGTCTCTCCCACAACCCTTTGTATTTTTCTTCGCACTGTTAGTGTTAGCTGCAAGTTTTTCTAAGGAGTCTGTCTTCTTTGAAGGATGCTGAACTTAAAGGAGTTGTGATTACTCATGCTGTGGTTAAGCTCAGGAACCTGAGTTTAGGCTGAGTCTTGTTTGTTTTTGTAGTGAACAAGACATGATGAATGGATAAGCAGCTTCCACAGAGCCCGCAGTCTGTATAAATTAAAGTTGTGATCTCTGCTCCACAGAGGTTGAATACTTAACCTGATATTTTGATTACATTTCATCTCGTTTCATCATAATCCCTGTAAATCCAGGTTTAAGCCTTTAGTATCTAATTTGTAATTATTAATTTCCTACAGATACTTCTCCAACCCTTTGTTTAAGGTTCTTTTAATCCTTCTGCATTCCTGTGGTATTTGTGGCTCACTTCAGGAACAGATCTTAGTGCTGTGTCCTACTGGATTCCTGGGCTAATTCAAAGACTCAGACTGCTTCCATTCAGAGGGAGTGATGCCACAGCATGGGGCTGTGCCTGGAGGACAGATAAAACATTTAGAGCAGGGGTTTCTTTAGAGTGTAAGATTTGTTTACTTAAAGAGAATAGCAGATCTCCAGGTGCTGCACTGTGGTGAAACGGAGGGGTTCAGCTCCTGAAGCATGTGGAGGCTACCCAGGGCCCCTGGAAGTCTTGTGCTTTTGCAGCTCACCAGAGCTTTATAGAACATTCTTTCAAATCTCAGTTATTGTCAGTTCAGCTGGTTTTACTTTCAGACTTGTTCAGGGTTGCAGCCAGTTCCCAGTTCCTGTAATGGGCATGACTTTCGTTATCAGCCCATGAATTCTGCCCTGAATGCCTGAAGGGGAGCCATTTCTAATAGTGCTTTGATCCAAGGGGAAGTGCAGGAAGACTGTTTAACCCTGTCAGTGATATGGTTGCTCAGACAGCTCCTCTACACCTGCTTGGTTTCACTCCAGTGAAATTGTTTCAATTTTCAGGTTTTAGACCAGTTTGTAATTTGGATTCAAACTGTGTGCATTGAGTAGAAACCACTTCATGCAGAGTAGTATGTCATCAGAGTTCTGGAAGAATATGGGAGTGAAACCTCAGTTGCTTCTGTTCTTCCTTATGTGGAACCATCCAACACCACGATTTATTTCAGGCTTAGAGCATGTGTCACTGAGTTCTCAGCAAGATTTGTGTTGGCCACAGCAGATAATTTCTGTCTGTAACAGAGACAGCAGAAAAAGTTGCTTGTCAGAAGGACATCATCAGTGTAGCTGAGCTCCTGCTCTTTGTGGAACTATTAAAAAAATAAAAAGCTGCCAAGCTCAAGTGCAATGGCAACACAAGCTGGTGTTAAAACTCATGTTCCTGCTTATTGGCATCTCACCTGTGCTGCTGTATGTAACTGTCCTTAGAGTGCAGGGAAAAGAGTTCAGCAAAACCAGCACAAAGCTGTGTTAGAGGAGGTTTAGATTGGATATCAGGGAAAGGTTCTTCCCCCCGAGGGTGCTGGGCACTGCCCAGGGAATGGTCCCAGCCCCGAGGCTGCCAGAGCTCCAGGAGCCTTTGGACAGCACTGCCAGGGATGCCCAGGGTGGGATTGTTGGGGGGTCTGTGCAGGGACAGGACTGGGCTGGATGATCCCTGGGGGTCCCTTCCAACTCAGGGGTTTCTGCGATTCTATGAAAAGAATTTATAGGACTTCCATAGACCTAAGAGGAAATTGCTTTAATTTAGGAGTGTCATTTCTGAGATTACATCCTCCAGTGGGTTAAACTAATCCCAGGATCTGTTAAATGAAGCAGTCTGTCTGTCTAATGGCAGAGGGAACAAAAGGTCATTAATAGAAATGAGAAGCTTATAAAGTGAAAAAGAGTTATGATTGAAGATACACTGTTTTTGATACTTAATGCCCCAAGATGTTGGAGTATTGGGTTAGCATGGCCTGAAAGAACCATCCACAAATGACACTGGCTACAGACTTTGAGAGAGTTGAAAAAGCAATGAGGGGGAGACAGTATTAAAAAAATTACAACTGAAATGGGGACACCAGATGTAAGTGTGCTGAGATTGTTCAAATTACAGTATTAAAGGAATTTCTTTGAAACATCCAGGATCTCTGTTGGCCTTTGTGTTTGCCCTAGTAGGACATTCTTTTAAACATCCTTGATAAGTATAACCTCCTGAAGGTCATCTTAAATTGGCATGGCCACAAAAATCTGTCCTGGTAGGACAGAGAGCTGTGTGTCAGCTGCTCCAGGCCCTGCTCAGAGATTTGGGGTCTTTCTTGTGCAGAGTGAGAACAGTGATTCATCAGATTGGCTGAATAGTATTTCCTGTAGGTTTTTTTTGAAATTACTTTTCTAATCTTTTAGGGAACTTTTTTGTTTTATCCTGTTTTGTTTGGTTTGAGTTTTTTAATAAACCTGTAACATTTTTGCGAGTCAAAGCAAGAAGAGAGAGCGATCTGTTTGAAGATAAGTGTATCAAAAGAGCAGAGGTACTTGCTATTTTATATTATTTTGTCTGTAACAAGCATTTAGATTTGTTGTTTTCTTGCATTTAACACCAGTTGCTCTTCTACAACTGATTGCAGTCCTTGATGTGGTGTTACCTGGGCTCACAGGCAGAGCCTGAGCCTTTGGAGCAGGCAGGGGCAGAGCTATACTGACTGCTGGAACCAACGTCAGGCAATTCTGAGCTCAGTGGTTTGAGCAGGGACTCAGGACTGGTGATCTGCTGAGATGAAAACTTGACAGATATTAAGATAAATTCATCCTACCAGATCATTACTCACTTGGAGAGAAGCTACAGAGCTGAAGCTGTCTGTCAGAACAAGTAAGTGTATCAAGCATGCAAGCACAGGAACGTTTTTATACCAAGCCAAAAGAAATAGCAGATGTGTCACCTCATCATCAGATCACACGGGTTGGTATGTCTCATTCACCTTGTGGTACTTCTAACTGCTTTTTCAGTTTGGCTGTAGTACAAGGCTTCCCAAGCTTGGATTTTCTTTGGGCTGGCTGTCAGTGGGTCGCTGCAGATCAGGAGTGTTCCACTGTGCTCTGGGAACACCTGGGCTGCAGAGCAGCATTGAGAGAGGGATGGAGTGATGCCTACTCTGGGGACAGGAGAGTCCAGGAGCTCAGGTGTCCAAGGCAGTGAGCTCTGAGCATCAGAGAGCCTGGGGTAGATGGGCATTGGGTGGTTCTCGTGTGTGAGTGCACACTGTGTGTGTGTGTGCGTGTGTGCACACTGCCACCCCTCTTCTCCCTTCCCTCCCTGTACACCTCCTTGAGCCCTCCCTCCTCAAGAAAGGCAGCAGCAGCTCCTTGATGCAGGGCAAGAAAGAGTCAGAGGGGAAGCATTTGGCACTTACTGCAGCATTCACTGCCCAGACATCCCTTCCCTGTTTCCTCCAGGTCAGCAGAGAATCAGGATCTGCCACCGCCCTGCTCTTGGCAGAGAGCAGCTCGTGTACCGCTTTTAAGGGGTTTGCAAATCACCAGTGGTACACCTCAATTTGGGAACCCCTGGTATAGTATCATTATATTTCTATGATCACATGACCTCATATTTTTAAATAATAAATAAGCACAAGGGTTCAAAGTGAGTTTTTGACGTTAACTTTCACATTTCCTGGCCTTTGAGTGCTTAGCTGTACAACCATAATATTGCAGTAAAATATTGAGAAGCTTTGATTTTCTGGAGTGTTGTCCAGAAATAGAATAATGAGGAATTACAAATGTGGGTTATAGGGAAAAGAAATTAATACAAAGCAAGACATAAAAAGGAGCAGAGTTTTGCTTTTGTTATGCGTGAATCCTGCTGAGGTATTGTGAAGGAGGCAGGATTCAGGAAGAGTGGGTAGGTGATTTAAAACATCCAGTTCATTAAAGTCAGATCTAAGTTTTCCTGGAAAAATTAATAAAACCATCCATGCACACTGGAATAATAAAATTGCACTGAGCCTGCTCATGTTGGGAGTGTTTGCCTGCACCTGCTGCCTTTGGTTGGAAAGGGAGTAGGTTTTGTTCTGTTTCACAAAAGAAGAAATTAGAACATACAATCCCTACTCCTGAGAACCCAGCACACATCCCCTGCCCCAGCAAACCCAAAGAAACTCTTTAACTTAAAGAGTTTGCCAACATGTTCTTTTAGAGACAAGAAAAGGAGCATGGGGTGAAACAAATCTCCTTCTGTGAAATAAGTGGGAGATGCCTGGGGGTGTCTGGGGCCTCTGGGGAGGTGCTGCCTCTGCCCCCAACTCGAGCAGTTCTGCAGCAGTGCCCTGGACACTCTGAGCAGCCTGGCTGAGTTCAGAGATCCATCCAGGTCCCCTGGGAAGGTGATCATGTAATCTTGCCATGCCTGTTCCTTGCCTGTTTCTAAGGATAGTTCCCCTGTTGATAAAGCAGTTGGAATACTTAACTCTTTTTTTCCTGGCAGCTGTCAATTTGATTGTCAATTTGAATGGGGAAACATTTATGTGGCGGTTTTGATGTGCCATGTATAAAATATTCATTCTCAGTTGCTTCCCATTCAAGTTAATTTGCTTAATTGAATTGAACTTTTACATGAAATATTGTGCTTTTTATTTGCTAGGTTCTCTCCTATGGGTGTAGATCACATGAGTGGGCTTTCTGGTGTAAATGTTCCAGGAAACGCATCTTCTGGCTGGTGTATCTTCATCTACAACCTTGGTCAAGATGCTGATGAGGGAATCCTCTGGCAGATGTTTGGCCCCTTTGGTGCGGTTACCAATGTGAAAGTTATTCGAGATTTCAACACCAACAAGTGCAAAGGTTTTGGTTTTGTGACCATGACAAACTATGAAGAAGCTGCAATGGCCATAGCAAGTCTTAATGGCTACCGCCTGGGGGACAAAATCTTACAGGTTTCCTTCAAAACCAACAAGTCCCACAAATAACTTGCTCGTGCTTTTTGTATGGAATAGATAATGGAGTGACAGAAGTTGAAACATTTTTGTTAGTGTAAAACTCATTTTGCGCCAATTTTCACAAGTGTTTGTCTTAGTCTAAATGAGAAGTGAAAAGGTTTTATATTCTGGGATGCAACTGACATGTTCAAATGTTTGAAATCCCACAATGTTAGACCAATTTTAAGTTCCTTTAAGTTATTTCATTTAAAACATGTTAAAAATCCCCTGAAATTTTAAGTAGATTGCATTAACTAGACCCTCTGGATGGTGGTAAAATTGAAGCATGCTTTCACTTATGAGACTAACATTTGTTTCATTGAATGTTGTCTGCAAAAACTGGAATTTTCTGAAAAATATCAGGCTGAATTAATTGATTTTCTTTGGTTTTATGTTGTTCTTCCTACCCATCCCCCTGTCCTTTTGTTTCCCCCCAGTTTCAGTAGTATGGAAGAAAAGTTGAGAAATACTAATGTTTTAGTTGACAGTAAATTGTTTGATCAATTAATATTCATTACTCTGTGTCTAGTTGAGGATCAGGCTTTTTAAAGTCAAGGTCTTGTAAGTAGTAGCATGCCAGCCTAACTTTTAACACCATTGAGGAGGTAAGTTGCACACTGAGCAGTGGCCAAGCTGTCCAATTCACAGGTTTTAGAAACGTGACTTTTAAAGCCCACTTTGAGAGGAATGGACCAAAGAGTTTCAAAGAAACTCCGGGAAGATTTCAGAGTCAAAATGAAACTCCAAAAAAGCGAGTGTGAATATATGTTGCTACTTTATCAGACTGAATCTCTTCTGTCCAAATATTTAATGCATGGTGCACTACTTACTGGTACATTATAATGCAGCAAGATACTTACTTATTTTCCAAGATCATTGTAGTTGGAATTCCTTTGGCAGTTCTATTTTGTAAAGAAAAACCAGATATAAACATTTGAGCATTGTATTTCTCGCATCCCTTCTAATGAGTGCTAGTTTTTCTATTTTAATAGGATTTTGTTTTGACAACTAGCTTTACTTATTGAACACTCAGCAGAAAAGTACTTACAACTTGCAAGTTAGATATTAACCAAAAAACCCCTTTGATTTGTAGATTTAAAGATTAATCCCCCAGGTTTTCTGCAGACTGCCTTGAAACTTTGAGTTGTTCTGTTTCTGTTAATTTTCTTTTGCTTTTTTGTGTTTTTTGTTTGTTTTTACTTTTGCATTTAAGAACATTAAATTTGATTTTGTTTTGCTCAAATTTTGTTTTGTTTTTTATTTTCTGTTCTTTTTTTTGCTAAGAATTGCACAAAGTGACCAGCTTTCAGAGTGTTGTTTTAAGGAACTGTAGCTCCTCTCTAAGAGAATTTTAACTTTGACAGATGAGTGGAAGAAAAAGAGTTTTGAAACAAGTACCACAATAAATCTGTCACATAGAAATGACGTGTCACAGACTGATGTAATGCTCAGGTGTGCTTGAGCAGGAGGGCTGACCCTGCCTATACAGGTGTGTGAGCTGCTGTGCAGAACTAGAGACTTGGCTCTGGTGTTGATTAGGTAGAGCAGGTGTGGAAATGAGGTCTGTGGCAGTTTAATGCAGTGTCTCCTTGTTTTGCCTGAATCTCTACCAGCCCCAGAGTTCATTTCCAAACTCCAGAGGCCAGTCCATGCTGCCTGCTCGTCTCGCTCCATCCCCAGCTGACCTTGCCTTGTGCTTGCCGCCGTTTGTCCTCCCCTTGTCATCTCCTTGCCATGGGATCTGCACA
The DNA here is from genome assembly GCA_013397295.1 of Polioptila caerulea. NCBI lineage: Eukaryota > Metazoa > Chordata > Aves > Passeriformes > Certhiidae > Polioptila > Polioptila caerulea. The sequence continues at coordinate 176,782 of VYXF01000199.1, forward strand.
GCCCGAGGACTCCCTCAGCCTCCACATGTGGCTGAGCTGCAGCCCAGCTCCAGGGATGACCTGTGGGAGCTGCTGATGTTCCTGGACCTGCCCAGGACATATCTAAATCCTACAAATAGGCCTTGATCCAGCAAGCAGCCTCCCGCTGGGTTTGAGTTTGTGTGCATTGAATGCAGATGGGATTTTTCCTGTTAAAACCTCCAACCTTGCCTCTCCTGCCAGTCTGTTCCCTCCCCATCTCTTGAGGAGCTCAGTGGTTGGTGAAAGGGTGACTGTGACATGGCAGCTAGCCCACTCCCACTCCCCAAAGCTGCTCTTGACTGTCAGAGGTTTCCTTCCCCCAATTCATCCCCATCCATTTATCACATCAATGATTATTTCTTTTCTGCATACAAGGGGAGCTTGAGAAGCATTCTGGGGGTTCTCCCAAGTTAAGCTGTGTAGTGCAGAGGAGAAGTTCTCTTACTGCATCCCATCATTTTTGGAACCCTGCACTGTCCTGTTCCACAGGAGTGGGCTATAGTCATTCCCAGTTCCTGTCATTCTCTCTTGCTTGATTCCATTTAAGATAAATTTGCTGCTAAACTAGATGGAAGTTGCTGTTTATCACAATATTTAGCTGGAGGTTCAGACTTCCAGCGAGTGACCCCTAAACATAACTCTGTATCAGTATTGGTTCCAAGCACACTGGCCATGACAGCAGCACATTGCTGCGCTGCCACTTCTGGAAAAAAAAAAAAAACCAAACCAAAAAAACTTCACCTGGATTCTTCCTGACATCGCTGTGTAGGGGGACTCCCACTCTTTCCCTATTTTTCCATCTCTCATTCTTTACTAAGTAAGAAGGAAATACAGGATATGGTTTTGTATTACTACTGCAACAATCTCTTTAGGAAAGATCTGATTCCAGCTTTCTTTGATCGCTGGCTCTGATAATAATTTTCAGGCAATTCGTATGAACAAAGCACTGCTGCTCAAGCCAGGAAAAGAGGAAAAACTCCTGCTGATATACAGAGCTGATACCAGAAGTAGTGTATGATCTGTGCTGTTCTAACAGTCAATAAAACCTTGGCATAAATAGCTGAAGTCCAGAAAAAAATGTGTATATATTCTTGATGCTTTTGGTCCTAAACAGCAGCTTGTGCATCCTACTAGTAAAGACCAAAAGGAAGCTTCTGGGGCTGGAAATTCTAACAAGATGTCTGCCAGGAGTTTTCTGCCCAAAAGGTAGGAGCAACTGGTTTCCTCCTCACACCCTGCTTTGAAGCTCTCACTTGAACAGACCTGTTTCAAGAGAGGTTGTGGCCTCTTAATTCTCAAAGAGTTCTCTGCTTTTTCATCCATCAGTTTGATGGAATCCAGGTGTTTCTGTCAGGTGATGCTTCTATCAGTCAGTGCTTACAGGATCTTTGTAGGACCAAAGGACTGGCTCAAAGCAGAGGTCTCACATTGCTCGTGAGATGCAGTGGTCTCATTGAGGTAGAGAGTTCTGGAAATCTTCATTGCTGGATTAGGATATGATGATCACATTTTGGAGACGTTGACTTGTTGGTCTGTACTGGAGATGTGCTTCAGGAACAGCTGAGATGGGAGTGTTTTGGGGTCCTTTAGAGTAGGTTAAGGGTCTCTTGGGACAGCCCCAGGTGTAGCTTCTGAAGGACCAGGTGTAATTCCTGCTGAATACATTGCTGTCCCTGCTGCTGTCACAGAGTCTCATGTATAGATGCCGAGGGGAGTTACTACATTCCCAGATGTCCACATGAATGGAATTCGCCCTGTGCAGAACCCTGGCCACAAGCCTCATCACCTATAAACCTCCTGTTAACCATTAGCAGATAGGGAAATCCCACATAAATACGGGAGAGGAATCTCTGGTGTTGATGTATGTGCTTGGTATGAGCTGGCAAAGGCACATGCAGATCCTTCAGATGATGGGATGGCAATATGAGAAATCTAGACATGAGCATAATCAGAGCAGCTCAGTGTGTTCAGTTCTCAGTGATACCCTGTTTAGATGGTGTTTGTGCACTGAAGTGTTGGATTTATTATATTTTATTCTTCAAGCTGCATTATCATAAAATTTGGTTTACTTGAGCTCCACTCTCCTGTCAGAGACTGGCCAGTGCAGTTACTGTTGCCTCCTGAGCCCTCCTGTGCCAATCCCTGCATCTGTTCTTGCTCTGGGACTGGGAAAGTTTTGAGGATCCGGCTCTTAGGGGGAGGGAGAAGTCGCTATTGCCACAGTGGTGTGTGTGTGGCCGCTTTCCCTTCCCTTTGCTTGGATATGTTTTTTGTACATCTGTATCATGTGAGCATGAAAACCACTCAAAATCCAGAGACAAGTCACTGGAGCAGGATAAATTGTCACTGCAGTGGACACTGGTTTGTCAGTGTGTGGTCGCTTGACCTTGTCCAGATGACAAACACCAAAGGGTGTTTGCATGGAGAGGACACCTGTTTTGTAGGGGGACTGAACATTGTAGTAATGTTTATACAGAGGAGTTAAAAATCTTTTTTTAAAAAGTTTAAAAAAAACCTTGGTATCATTTACAAAAAGAATATCCAGCAGTCAAAACCAAAATTATGAACTAACTGTAAAGGTTTTAAGTCTGAGTTTGGAAAATGAATAGTCCTTAAGGTCCTTCAACATTTGTTGCAATTCTGTGTTGCTTTAATGTTCTGAGTAAGGTCAATAAAGTAGAAATTTTTCAAATATTTCAGGAGACGTTTTTTTCAGTACATTTCAAATGGCAATAACTCAAGTTCCTTTTTGAATACTTTATAGTTACATATGTGCTTTATAAAAAAAAACAAACTTGGAGAATGTCCCCACATTTACTTTTCTAACGCAATATACAGGTCATATGATAAAATAAACTGTTTATTCAAAGTAGCTCCTCTGATAGCTGCCTGCAGAAGGTTAGAGTTTGTGGGAGGTTTTTAACACACGGCTCTTGTGAGCTGCTGGTAGCCTGATTCAATCACATAAGCACAGAGCAGTTTGTCTGGATGCTGCCTCAGTCAGAAGATCACTGTATTTTCTATTTCCATTATGAAGGAATGTGTCCTTTAGAACTCTGTCAGTAAAGCATATTACATTTCTATGTTTAGGTATCTACAAATAGCTTTAGAGGGAAGGGACCAAATTCACCTTTAGCATAAGGAAACACCAACCCCTTGAGCTCCCTGAGTGGAGCTGCACTTGTGTTTGGCTTTTTTTCATTTTGTTTTTATTTTCCAAGAGCTGAATTAGTCACCTGACGTATTTTAATCTCTATTTGGAAGCAGGAGAGTCTTTGTGCCTTGGGCAAGTTCCTCTAATGTAGCTCTGCACTTCTCAAGGTTGGCTACTCAGCACAGTAGAATGGATAAATCCAGAGCTCAAGAGGCCAGTGGCTATTTTCTCCGATTATTGTATTTATTGTTACTGAGTTTCTCCTTAATAATATAAAAAATAAAAAATGTGGAGTTCATAAAAACAGTCTCAATTCCCTCCCTCTCACTTGGAAGAGGCAGTACCTCCATGACAACCAGTGGATTGAAAATCACCGTTAATTTCTCAGTGTCCACTCGTAGGTTGATCAGGTATGGCATCGTTTTTGTGGTTGCTGTTTGTGGTAGTCTCACGTAGTCAAACAAAACCAAACTCAAAGTGTTGCTTTCTCATCCTGCATGATTTAAAACCAAAAGCTTTATGATCTCTAAAGCATAACACACCACCCCATGAGTGGGCTTGATGTTCGACTCTGGTGATTCCTTCTAGATCACATTCAATCAAACAGCAACAAATATTTAGAAATATTTTTCTGTTGAGTGGAGTTTTCAGCACTGAAATTCTCTTTTGTTGCTAATGATGGGAAAACAGTAATGGTAGAACTGTCACCTGAAACCTTGGAAAATTGCTTCTCTGTTCACATTTTAGAATCTCAGTATTCTCTTACTGTTGTTCCTTATTTCTGAATATTTTTGAGCAAGTTTTTAGTGGCTTTATGGCTGAACTTTTTCACTTGGTCATTGAGAAGAAAATGACTTGAGACATTTGAAACATAAGTTGGGATAAACCTTTATTTGATGAGTAATTTGAATAATACTGTACTTCTAGTCTTTTTATTGATTTCCTTTCCTTTAACTTATGTAATCTTTTGTTTATAAATTAATCTGTTTGTGGGACAGAAGGTTTTATCAATTGCTTTCCATACTGTACAGTATATGGTTACACATTTTGTATATTTAGTGTGTTTTTAAGTTATTGATTTGTTTTATATCAAATAATTTATTTTTCAGGTACCATTTTCATTTAAACTTTGTTTTTACATGGGTTTACTTTAAATAAAGTATGACACTGCTTTCCAAATGTCTAAAATGAAGTTGAATCCCATTGTGTTATTTTGAGATGATTTATGTAAATTAACTTATTTTAGGAATAACTGCAAAAATGTACCAAGTTAATACTTTGGTTGTGCTTCAATTCAAGTGCTTGGAAATTCTCTGCAATGATTTTTGAGCAGTTTGGAAAAATTGAATTTTCATATTGAAACAGTTCAAAGATTTGTTGGTGAAGCAGCAGCTTTGTAGAATCCTGTGGATGGAGTTATGAACATTGTTTTCTATGTGGATTTTCAAAATTAAATGAAACAACTCATAGATATTTTACACTAGTGTTAAGACTTAAATGACATTATCTGTGTTAATAGTGTGAAGGAGTTTTGTGCTTTTGCCACATGTTCATGGCTGGTTTTGTTGAGCACTTGTTTGGAACATACTTGGGTTGCTTTTACTTGAGCCCTGGTGAAGGGTGATATACTTCAAAATAGAATTAGACTTCTACTTAATTGTTCATATTTTGTCTTTTTTTCCCTGCAGGAATTGGATTATTATTGTGCAGTTTGGAATTTGACATGTTTTCAGAAGAATCTGAACTGTGTTCAGGAATAGGCCAATCAAGGTTCCTCCACTAAAGATTTTGTAACTTGTGGCCTTGTTAGAAAAATGGAATTAAAGGAAGGGGCTTAGTTTCCTTTTTATTTTTCAGGAAAAAAATTGTTGTCTTTATCTTACGTGTTTCTTCCTGATTAAACCAAACCCAAAGCCCAGTTGCACTGTTACTCAGAAATGTGTAGTGAAACGTCTTCAGGGAGCTCCTGGGGAAACAGCCTAAAATTGGCCCCTTGGAGGTTTAGACTGGATGAAGGTTTTCTGCAAATTGTGCCAGGGTTGCCCAGCCCTGGCACAGCTGCCCGGGGCAGTGGTGCAGTCACCATCCCTGGAAGTGCTCAGACAGCCTGTGGCTGTGGCACGGGGCATCATGGGCTGGTGGTGAACACCTGGTGCTGCTGGCTTGATGATTGGACTTGGTCACCTTAGAGGGCTTTTCCCACCTAACAACTGTGATTCCATGGGAAGGGACCATCAGTGCAGGTCGGGTTCCCTGGTTCCTTGGGTGACACTGGGGCAGGACAGACACCCCCAGGTAAAACCCTGACAGAGGTTCTGTAAAGGGGCATTTTTCAGAAATGCTTCTGAGACCATGTCATTTGGTTGAAGGAAAACATACAGCCCTGCTGGCTCTGCACAGACTGTGTTCCAGTCTTAGTCCTTTCTTCACCAACACAAACTTTTAGTTTTGGTAAGCTGAAGTCTGTCCTGCTGCGTTTCAGCAGGTGCCTCCTGTCCTTTAGTCACAGAAATAATCTTTCCGAGAGCTGGGCTAATTGTACCTTTGAGACCTTGCCTCTGATTTTTCTCTTAAAGGCTTACTGTGAAAAGTGATGTAAAGTAAGAGATAAAAATAGTGTTTCATGTATGATGTCATGGAATGCTGCCTCAGCTCAGGATCTCTTCCAGCTTAGGAGTTTTTAGATTTACAGTTATTTTTTTCTGTGATGGGAATTTCTCAGTTCAGCACTGTTCACCATATGGAATTACTCGTTGAGCTAAGTCGGTAAAGAGCAGAAGTGAGAATTTCTGTTCCTGCCATTATATCAGTGGATTGTTGAATGTGTGGCATCTGGAGTGTTCAGGAATGCTTCATCAGGATTTAGACCTTTCCTTGGTTTTCCTTTGCATGGAGATAGAACACCTTTTCCATTCTTGCTCCCACCAGAGTTCATCCCATGTGGTTCACTTTCCTCATGTTCATTTTGACTGCTATTGTATTTTCCATATTTTTCTTCTATGAAAAGTCATGAGGGAAAAAAATATATTAAATTCCAAAAAGCTTAATAACAGACATGGCCATGTGAAGTTCTAGCCCCTCAGAAATTACTCTTTTTTTAAAACCAAACCAAAAAACTTAGTGTAGACCCATCAACGCTCAGACAGGGACTCTGGCTCTTGCAGAATTCCTGACAGACTCTCTGACTTTTGACTATTCTCTTTCCTTGCTCTGCTGTTTTGGTATCCTGCTTCCAAATTTCACCCTCTTCATTTCCAGAACAGTGAAAGAGGGAAGAGAGGGGAGAAAAAAGGTGTTAAACTGATATGTCAGAGAAAGATGTCTGAATCCTTTTCTCTGTATTTCCTATCCTTAAAAAAACAGGGAGGAATATGACTGTAGGAAATGTCCTGGGTCATGCTAACAGTACTCTTGCTCTGGATTGTCCCAGCAGTGGCAGTGAGCAGCTATTTAAGGAAAGCCTGGCTGCCATCCCCCCTCCCTTCATTCCCTGTGTGCTTCCCCAGCTCTGCAGTAGTTCAGTGTCAGAGGGGCCCTGCCTATTCCCCAAATACCTCCTCTTCTTTACAGTCCTGATTTTTGAGACTGCCTTTCTTTTCCCTAAACTGTCCCCTGCTTCCATCCTGTACTGACAGCAGGAAGGGGAAGTGGAACGTTTGGCAGTGGTTTTACACGTGTGTGTTATCTGTGCAGCTGAATGAAGGCAAATAAATCATGATGTTTTGCACTTTGCACTGTGACACACTTTCTTTTTTGTCTTTTTTTTTTTTTTAAGTTTTTATGTATAGAAACAGTGATGAGCAAAATGGGACTCTGAATCTAGTTTGTCAGAACATGACTTGTACTAACATCTCATTAGCAAGTAATATTTCATTGCAACAAAAGTAATATAAATCAAATTGGGCACAGTTAAAATACAGATTTTCTTTATTTGAATTTTAAATGTGGTTTATAACGTTCTAAAGGTTGATCTTTCCAGAATGGATTGACTTTTCCATGCAGGGCTGGAGCTCCATGCTTATAAAAGAGCATGTGCTCAAGCTAGAGCTTATGAAGAACTGAGTTTAATAAAAATGAGTTTGAAGCTTCCTATGTTCTCAGAGTAGGGATCAGAGGAGCTGTTAAACCTACTTTAACAAACCTGTTAAACCTACTGTTTGAATGTGTTGGAACAGATTCTGCCCCAAGAGAAGGCTCATAGAGGAGAGCAGAGCAGGAGTGGTTTGGCTTGGGAGCAGAGTTGGGGCAGTGTAAGCAGTGCTGAGCTGCTTCCTGCCATGGGCTTCAGCTCTGGTGTCACTGGAGGAGGAGACACTGGCACTGGCAGGACTCCAAAGCTGTCTTGCAGCCTGTGAACAGCTGTGGTAAGTAGCTCGTGCTTCTCAGTCCTGGCACAGAGGGGTTTGGTCTTATCTAACCAGACTTGCAGAATTTGCAATGAAACACTTTTGTGACCATGTATCCTGCTTTAGCTTCCTGCCCCACCTTGTTCCTTCTGCTTTGCATCTTTCAAGAGACCCAGAGTGTATATATGCTTGTATGTGCCTGTACACACACATGTAACACCTGCATGTAATAAAACATATGTAGTCTGTATTTATACATTGTTTTGAGTATGTACACATACCTTTCAGTTGTGTGTTACTGTGTCTCTGCTGTATAGGTGCTATATATAGCACATGTGGAATGGCACATCTACACTGTCCCATATCCTGCACTGTGCAGAGGTAATTCATGCAGAGATGTATGTCCTTAAAAAAACAAGATTATATGAAGCTTTCTAAGGCATTCATCACAACTGTACAGCAATGTGAGGAGCAAGCTGTGGTGATTTAAGAAAATTATTGTTCATCTTGAAAGGAATTTAGTACCCACATTTTTCTAACTCTAGAAAACTGCCATATCTGTATATTGTGTCTTAATACTTTTCAGCAGTGGTCCTGTACTGTACTGTATCACTGCTGTTCAGGGAGCACCTCCTGATCCCTTCTGCCTGTGAGACACAGTGCTCTCACTCCTTGGGAGTCAGGGACTTTGGAAATCAGTGATTTTGTTTGAAGCTACCATTACTCTGTATTTTCCCCCTTTCTGTTTATACTATATTCCATGGGCCTTAATGTTTTAATCTTTTCTTACTGCAGGAATGGAGGAAGGAAGACAATTCAGCTGCAAGAAGGACTGTGGTTCTAGAGAGATGGCAGTGACTGACTGCGCATGCCACGGCACGATAGCCTGGGGTGCATGGCCAGGCCCCTCTGTCCCCATCCCTGGATTCCTGGAGGGACATCAGGGCTGCCCATGCTTTTTTTAGATAAAACATAGCAATGCTTTGTTCCAGTGTGTTAAGAGCTGCTTTTCTGAACAACACAAAGTTCAGATTTGAGGTTTGACTCACTGTGATGTCTGTGCCTTGTTCAGTCATTTAAGTAGCTCATAAAGACTTGCACCAGGTGTTTTATTCCAGGGCACTGGTGCCTCCAACACTGTAATAGTTTCTGGAGAACATTCTGGCTGCCCTGGTTTGCATCTTATCTTACTTAAACACAATGATGCTTCAAGGCAGAACAAGAGCTGTAAGATGGAGACTGGTTGAGAAGCTTTGTGCTTCCCTCCCGATCTTGGTACTCTGTGCTCACCTGGGCATGTGTGAACCTCATGTCCTCTTGGACTGCTGGGGGCCTTCAAGAATGAGTGTTTGCTATGGAATATTTGCCCTGAATTTGGTCTTTCCATGTTTATATGACAAATCCTGATGTTACAGAAGAACATCTCTAACGTCCACTCTGTGGAATCAGATGTCCAGCTTCTTTGTCACTATCTGTTCTGGGTTTGGGTGAGGGAGTAATGAGAGCTGGTTGTATCCAAGAAGGAATAAAGCAAAAAATAGGCAGACTTGTTGAATTGGTGAGATTAAGGCAGCCTGGTGTAATTTGTGAAACATGTGACAGGAAGCATCCCTGTGGGAGTGTTGGGGTCAGCACAGGGTAGGGACTTGGTTGATAGAAAACTGTGTCAGCCCTTTGCTCAGTGAGGGCAGTGAGCAGCATCTAGTCCTAACAAAAGGTTTGCTTAGTTTACTGCACAAACGGAAGGAGGTAAAGAGGTGTGATGTCCTAATGTGGACAAGGATGAAATGATTTTGCACAGAAATACTTCGGTGTTTTGTAGTTTATGTGCTACAGCTAGGAGGCTGTGGGGCAGTGCTGCTGACTGAGCTGTCAACTGAGTGCTGTCCATCTGCTGTTCCTTATTGGAGAAGAAGGAGGAATTTGTTGCAATGGGTGCATTTTCATCCTATGTGAAAGCTTAATAGGTTGTTAAAATAATGTTACATGGTACTGCTTCATAAATAATTTTGTATTAGAAGATTTTAGATACTGAGGTCCTAAAAAAAACCCCATAATGATAATAATCATCATCATCAAATGTCTTTGAAGACGTAAATAAGGCTTCAAAGGTGAGCTCTGGATATGTTTTAGGTCCTGGTGGTGCTCCAGTCTCTTATCCAGCATCTTATACCAATCCAACACCGTCATCTTACTTGTGCTGATAAAGCTGTTGGTAGGCATTTTTTCATTAAGAGAAAGATAAGTCTTGTCAGTGGTTCCTTTAAACCTGAATCAGTTGTTTGATCTGGTTTCCCTGTAGTCCCCATTAGTCATGCTAAAGGGCAATTAAAGGATGGTTCTGTAGTATGGTACTTTTATGAAAAAGTGCACTGGATTGTGCTTGGGGTCAGCTGAGGGCTCAAGAAAACTGTAGGAATTAATTATTCTGGGAAGTCAGCTAGACTAGAGTGTGGACTATGGATGTGAAGGACAGTCTTTGGAGTCACTTCTTAGTCAAAACTGCTGGTACGATCATCAGTCCATGTACCTGGCAAGAGCCAAAAACCTGCACTGGCAAAAATCCAACTCCAGGTATTAAAGTAAATGGAGTAGTGGACTGGTGAGAAACCAAAGGTACTTGTCAAAGGTCAGGAAGGAAAGGAGCTGTTTGTTAGCTGTGAAATGGAGAAGGAAGCAGCTCCATGTTCAGCTGAAGGGTGGTTGTGGCATGTTGGTTACTGAAGGCTGGGCAGTGGAAGTGCAAGGACCTGCAAGGGAGTGGCCATGCTAAAACCAGGAGAGATGTGATCTTGAACAGAAATGCATCATCAGCACGAGAATTCTGGTAGAAAGTACATCAACTTGTCCCTCCTGGCAGTGTCTCATCTGTGGAAAATGGCACATCCCAGACAAATGTGTATTAAGGGTGTGTGACATGGGTTGGTACAACCCTGTTAAACTGATCTCTGTGCTGCATGATGCGTTCCTATAGACAGGACACTTATCCCTGCAAAGTGCTGAAGCAGGGAATGAAGGCTGTGGCAGCTTCTTCCAAGGGGTTCTGAACTGAGGAGGCTCCATCCCACCAAGGCATGGTCTAAAGAATAACTCTAAAGCCATATGCTTCAAATTCAGAATAACAGAATTTAAAGATACAGAGTTAAATTAAAATGTTCAAATACATGTTGTCACAGTATAATTAATTTAGTGGGTTACTTTGAGAATAGTAAGTAAATAGATTTTTAAAATTCAGTAACTTCCATTTACATGGATTTGTGAAGCATTTGATATGGTGTTGGATACCACTAAATAAACTGGTAGTTACATATACAAGAAATTTAAGGTGGGAATTGCTTTAAAGAAGGAAGGCAGCATGGAAGAGTTAGCAGGAGGTTTTCAGACAGTGGGATATTATATTACTAATTTCCCAGATCTTTGGGATGTGTTTTCAGCATTTACCGATGTTGAAGTATCACGTATGTGCTGTGGCATCCTCTGCTGAAAATTGTGGAGAGATGCTGTAGCTCTTCCTTGACTTTCCTGTTCCCACTCTCCTGTATGAGGAGAGGTTTTGGAGAGGCAGAAGGAGTGTGAATGCTCTTGGCCCAGAGCATGGGTTGGGGATGATGCAGAGGAGTGTGCAGACATGTTCAGGAGCCAGGTGTGCAGAGCTACAACAGGGCTAACGGGGATGTGGGACATGGCTGTGAGAGGGAGATTTGGTAGCAAATTGTTCAGGGCCTATGGGAGTAGGATAGTCCATGTGAGTCCTGTAGGCTCAGTCATGTGCTTTGTAGTATCTTGTGACACAGGTTTGAAGCTCTCCAGAAGAGCTTCTTGCTGGGGGTAGTCCACTTACATCTGTGTGTGCCACCAGTCTGTATCCTTTGGCTGGGAGATGCACAATGCTGAGAGTGGGGAAATCCTTCCAGGATAGGATTTGCAATCTGCTGTCAATAGTGTCACCTGTATGTTTATAAAAATGCAGTGGAAAGCTGTTGATGAGAATTTTAAAATCAGTGCATCTGTTGTTCAAGGGTTGGTCACACGGGTGACATAGGAGGCTCAGAATGGGCAGATAGTGAATTCTTTCTCCCAAAGAAGCTGGAGTAGAGAACCTTTTTGGATGACCCATTCCCAGGTGCAGCATGTGGCACTGCTGTTGAGCTCCTTTTGCTTACAAGGAAACAGATGGAGAGGTCCAAACCTTGTGATATGTGTTGGTGCTGAACTGAACCATGCTGCCTTGCTTATATTCTGACAGGGAACCAGCTGAGCAATTTGATGGTATTCCTTATGGGGGTGGGATATGAGGGAAGTGAGTGTGTCATGTAGGGTAATGATGCAGTGATGAGAATGAATTGTGCACACCAGAAACCTGCTGTTGACAACTTCAACCAGCTGAATACGATTCTCAACTAAAGTCAGTGCTGGCACTGTGGCGATGATGGGTGTGGCTGTTTGCTGTCCAGAGCTAGCCAAGGAGTTGTGGGGGTTGTCACTGAATCAATGTCCTCCTTAGAGCTATCTTTGCAGTCCTGGGTTAGAGCTGTGTGTTCCTGATGGTTGCTGGTGAAATCCAGCTGGAGGGTGGTTTGGTGAGGAGGGCAGAGCTTACCCTAAGCTTACCTTACCTGCCGTGTGTGTGCTGCCAGGAGCATCAGGGCTGTCCGGCTGGAGTAGCCCCATGAGCTGTGCACACAGGAGGGGTTTCAGAGAACAAGCCCTCTGCCCTGGGCTCACTGCCACAGCTGTGGGTACAGGCACCCAGCCCTAGGTTCTTGCTTACAAAACAGGGTGTTGTTTGGAGGCCATCTGCTTCGGGCACCAGGATGTGGTGGTCCTTGACCCCAGCCCGGCTCCAAGTAGGTGGAATTGTGTGGCCATTGGCGCTGGCAGCAGCAGATGTTCCTGGTGGATGCTTTTTCTTTTTCACTGTGTTTGAGTGCTTTGAGGGTACGATGGACAATGGAAGAGGAGTCCTGATTGTTCATATCTGCCCATTTGCAGGGTTCTTGTGTCTCTGGTTGTTTTATATCTGCCCGTTTTGGGGGGTTAATGCCCCAGTAGAACTGCTGGGGGACACGTGGTGTTCACCCTGAGCATGAGACTCACCAGGTTCTCTTCTCTGCTGCCTGGCTGTGTCACTGCTGAGACTTACCTTGGCTCCTGCTCACTGAGCTCCTGCCTTTGCTGGATCATGAGGGGAAAGGCAGGTTTTATGATTGTGGGTTCAAAAGGGGAAATAATTTAGGTCCATAGGTGAACCCAAGAGTCTGGGCAATTCCCTGTATGTTTGGTTTGCATCTGGTTGGAAAGGTGGAGAAGGTGACTGAGAACAGAGTTCTGCTTTGGTAACTAATTGTGAGCAAGTGGGTAATTGCTGCTTGGGAAGGATACATATGAATGTTTTATTTCTTACTCAAGGCTTCATGTCTAGGAAATGCAGGTTGGTGCTCTGGTTAGACAGAAGCATGGTTGGGAAGAGCAGCTCATAACTCTGAATAGCAGCTGGGTGAATGTTGCTTCCTGTGAGGAAGAATCACTTGATACATGAGCAGTAAAAACCAGCAATTAAAGATCAAGATTGGCATTTTGTTAGCGTTAGGAGGAAAATTGTGAGGAAGTTAGCCTGGCTTGAGCTGTGACACCACCAGCAGATGTCTGCCAGGCTGTAAGTGCGAAGAGCGTGTGTTTTGTCTCTAGTGATTGAAGCCTGTCAAAGTAAGTAACTGCTTGGGGTAGAGAAAGCAAGACAGGGAAATGGAGTGAGATGTCTAGAGACAACAGTAGCTGGGGTCATGATGCTGCTCTTCTCAATGTTTTAGCACCAGAATCTGGTTTAAAATCCTGCTTTGCAGATGGTTGAAGACTCCAGGAATATTGAAAGGGAAAGAAGGAGGAGAATGGCCAAATACCTATTTTGTTGTGTTTCAAGGAAGAACAGTGAGTAGAAGATCTCTGAGGTGAAATGGCCAGGTAAGTGGAGCAGCAAGTTTTGGGTTGGGTGTGATGTTTCAGCCTTTTTGTTCTTTCCTGTCTGTGTTGAGCTGTGGTATATTTAAGTCCATGGCTCAGAGTGAAAACTAAAATCTGGCCTTTGAGAGTTTGAAGGCTCAGAATTCTAAAAATAAGTCTCTTGCTCAGACATGTAATTCAGTGTGGGATTCATCCTACTGACTCGAACTATTAGTCTTAGCACCTAGTCCAAACCCATCAGCAAGACCCTTGTGAAGACATCTACTCCTAAAGCATGAGATTACTGCTCAGAAAGGTGCCTGGCTCTCACTGTTGGCTACAGGGCACTTCATATGTGTAGTTTAAATGAGACACAAAGCTTCAAGAAAACAAAAGTGCCAAGACCTCTGCACCTGCAAAAGTCTGACTGCTCCTGACATGGATTTTGGAGCATCTTACACAGGGATGCTACATCTTCCTCCCCACACTGAATCCTGGGAAGTTTCCATCTGGAGAATGTCTAACATGGTCAGGTGGAACATGCTGCAGAGTTACCCAGGCTGATGGAGGCCCAAGGTAATGAGTCCATGGGGCACCTCTGCACTCTGTGCTGTGCATGGCTGGGAGCTGATGGGATCTGGCGGGGTCTAAACACCAGCCCTGAGGTGCAGATGCAAATTTTAGGGAGCTTGCATGAGACCCAGAGAGGAGCTTGAGACAAGGGCCCAGAGTGCCAGGACAAGAGGGAATGGCTTCCCACTGACAGAGGACAGGGTTAGATGGGATATTAAGAAGAAATTCTTGGCTGTGAGGTGGGGAAGCCCTGGCACAGATTGCCCAGAGAAGCTGTGGCAGCCCCTGGATCCCTGGAAGTGTTCCAGGCCAGGTTGGAGGGGGCTTGGAGCAGCCTGGGATGGTGGTGGCCCTCCCTGTGGCAAGGTGTGGGATGAGATTCTCTGAATGTGAATACTGAATGACAATGTATGACCTAGATCTGAACTGTTAACTGTTGAACAGTTTGCACATTGTCCCATGAGCAGGGGCACTGATGTGCCTCGCTGTGCTCTCGTAGTGCCACGTTCTGAGTGGGACCTGCCCTGACCTTGGGCTGTGGTGTGTGTAACCCCTGAGTGATGCACTGAGCTGCACCTGCCTGCAGGAAGGACTGAAATAATTCATTCAGCTTTTCTAGAAAGTTTTATTATCACATCAGACAAGGTTAGGAATTCCTCAAGGAAACAAATGCGTACAGAGAACTGGAAAAGGAGCAGCAGAAAACACATCCCCAGGGAGGCATTCACTCCTTCGAAGAGCATTTAGTGAAGGTTACATGCTGTGATTGTCAAAAAAACCCAGCTTATTGTCATTTAGAGCTGCTTTGGAAATCTGGCTTTACAGAGAAACCTGGGCTTTTAATAGATTTAAATAATTACCTTCAAAACATTTTGTGGAAAGGAGTTTTCAAAATTGTTCTAGAAAACTTGCAGACTAATTTTGAAGTGGATGGTATTTTAAATTAAAAGAGAGCTTTGGATTGATTTTCACATCTGTTGTTAGGATTGTATTTTGCCACATGGTACAGCATTGAGTTATTCTGTTAGTTTTTTCAGTTTTAGAAAAACACAAACTGTGACACATTGGGATCCGAAGGAGGGATGGCAGCAGTGCTCTGCTGGCAGTGTCTTTCCAACTCCATTTATACATCCTAAAAAGGTGTGAAAATAACACAAAAGTGGAAGTCCCTAATAAAAACTCAAATTTTGTTAATTCAGATACGTGAAAATAACTTGTGCTCTGGAAGACAACTGATGCACAGAGAAGAACCAATCTGTAGGACTGAGGCAACTTATCCATGAGTTTGTAGGAACAAGCCAATGTCTTTTGGGTAAAGTATACACTCAGGTATACACTGAATGACTGAAGTCATTCAGTTCAATGAAAATTCATTTAAGCTTAGTGTTTATGGTCAGTCACAACATCTAATTCCCAAATACCACTGAGGAAATGTCATTCCCCAGGCAAGGCTCATGTGGCCAACAGGTGGATTTTCTACCCATTTCTGGGAGGTGCCCCAAAGCCAAGGACTGTTTCAGCTTCTCCTTTTGCTTAATACCCACAGACCCCATAAATACCTTTCACATGGATTTTGGTTCACCAAAGTAGCTTTCCTTGATTTTTATTTTTTTTTTGTTGATAAAATAAAACTTGTATAACAGCCAAATTCCTTCACCCAGTTGCTCTTCCAACTTTATTACGGTACTATACACAGCAACCATAACCCAAGGATCACCTATATTACCATAGCAGCTGAGATTTTTGTTTGTAAGGAAAATAAGGATTTCCAAGGTTGTAGCTTGTATCCTTTCTGTACACCAGATTTCTGTTCTGCAGTGTGTGTGCCTTGCACTGCCTGTACTTCTCCAGTTGCATGGAAATAACTCAGATTTTCAGTGCTAGAACAGAGAGAGGCGCCTCTTTTTTGTACAGGTACCTGGGAAAATAGTTTAAAATACTTTTGAAGGTGCAGTGTATCAGTCAGTAGAATTTAATTATGGAACCACAGAATATCCTGAGTTTGAAGGGACCCACAAGGATCATCAGCCCAGCCCCTGTCCCTGCACAGACCCCCCAACAATCCCACCCTGGGCATCCCTGGCAGTGCTGTCCAAAGGCTCCTGGAGCTCTGGCAGCCTCGGGGCTGGGACCATTCCCTGGGCAGCCTGGGCAGTGGCCCAGCACTCTTTTTTTTTACCTTTTTAGAGGATGAATAGATGGATTTCAGTTTGCCAAGCAAGACACCTCAGTTTTCCTCATGTGAGACATGTGGGACTACACCTCCCTCCCATCCTGGTCTCCTGAATACAGCTGGTACAAAATAAAACTACTCCAGTTGATGCCCAGTGACTTTGTCTGGACTCTGCTACTTTCTCGTCTTTAGAAATCTCTTGTTCCTCACCCCTGATGAGTTTGTGTTGCTCTCTGCAAAAGCCCTGCTGACCTTCTGGGGTTCCATGGGTGTCACTGGCTCTCGGGGCTGGCACAGGGAGGCTGCTGTTCCCCCCTGAGCAGCAGATAAACACTGATGTCAGTGTTTCCCCAGCAGCAGGTTACTGAACACACAGGTGGGGTTGGGATGGAGCCATCCCAAGGGCATGGTTGGGACAGTGGGCCCCTCACCAACTGGGCTGTCCGGTAAATCCACTTCATTTACTTTTCCACAATTTCCACCCTGTTAAAGGTGTTCAGGTACCTCTCCTGTGCCTGTGTGCAGTGCTGAAGATGGATTGTCCTTGTTGCCTTTGGGTTTTCCCCATCAGTAACGATGCCTTCCCTGTATACCAGACCACAAAGAGATTTTCAGAAGCACTTGAATTATTTTTTCCCTTTGTTTTATCTTGTTAGAGGGTCACAGTGATGATAGCCCAGTGTTGAGGCTGCTGGACTCAGAGGTCTCCCTTGCTGTATTTGTCACAAGGACAAAACTATGTGGACTCCAGCGTGACACTTAACCCTAGTGGCACCAAAATACTTCCTGCTGATTTCCAAAATCAAAATGTCTCTGCTAACATGAATCTCACCACGTAGTAAGAGATTTTACTTTCAAGGCCAGATTGAACAGGGCTTGGAGCAACCTGGTCTAGTGGAAGCTGTCCCTGCCCATGGGAGATGTGCTTTAAGTTCCTTTCCAGTCCAGCCATTCTGGGATTGATAAAGCACAGGACTTGCAGCTCCTGGGGCAAGCTGTACAGGGTGGGATTGGCTTCACCAGCTCTAGATTTATTACTGAGATATAATATTCAGTTTTTTCAGTTATAATTTTTTCTTTGTTGCAGTGAGCTCCAGGGGGTGCTGTTGAAGTTGTTTTAGTGTGACTTGCAGTTTCTGGGGCAGGGGGTAAGATGGTCTGGTCTGCAACAGCCAGAGCCTGGTGATGGGAGTTGACTGCCCAGAGGCTCATCCTGCAGCCCCAGCACTCAATCAAGGACCTTCACCATGGATGTTCCATGCTGCCTTTTGTTGCAAGGTTAATTGTGTGCTGTAATAGCCAGAGCTTGTTAATGAGAGGAGAATAGATGTGAAAGTAGGGCTTGTCTCTGCTGCCTGTGCTGGTCAGCCTGGACTCACCTGGGGCTGAGTGAGGGATGTGGGCGCTCCCATGAACCAGTGACTGACCAGAAAGGTCTCATTAATCTTGTCTGGTTTAATTACTGCATTGGAACAGGTGCATTGGAGGCGTCTGTCCAGCTGTGTCTGCGGGATGTGGGTAACTTGCAGACAGACAGGATTCTCAGATCCTTGTCCAGAGCTGGGACTACCTGGAGCCTCACCAGTGTTCACCAGCACCTCTCTGGGGGGGTTGTGTGGCTGAGCTCACTCCTGGTGTAGAGGAACAACCACAAAACCCTTCAGAGCCAGTGATGCTGAATCAGCGTGTGATGTATCAAGGTGATCATAAATGATATGGGATGTCTGGGGAAGCTGCAGAGATTGATTTGAAATGTGATTCTTTTGGGTTTGTGAATGATGTGGCTTCTCCTTGAAGAGCAATTGGGCTGTAATGTTTAAGAAGGTATTAATTAACCTCACCAAGGAGAAAGGGTGGAAAAGGCCAAAGTTAGCAGCAGTGTCTCAAGCTTACGTTGCCTGGGATTTTAATTATGTGAAGGCTTTTGTCAGTTAATAGAAGACAATTTTCGTGCAAAATCTGGTTTATAATATTTAATAGTTTCTGCTTTTCATTTGGCAAAACTGGAATGAATATTTCTTCTAAATTAGACAATTTTTTACAACCTCTGACTTCAGCTTGAAAGAATTCTGCACAGAAAATGTTTTCTTTATGTGCAATAGGAGAAGAGTTCAGTGATGTGAGTGAGGGTCTGAGCTGTGTTACAAGTCCCAGTTCTGTGGCAGGAAAGATCAAGAAGGAGAAAAGGGATGAGATGACATTTTGAGAGACAAATTAATTCAGTGACATGAATTGTTGGTATGGAAAGCTTTTGTGTAGAAGGCTGCCCTGGGGAGCCTGGATTTTAAGGCTGTAATTGGAATTTGAGCTTGGGGACAGATCCTTAGCTGGGAGAATCAATGCAGTTGCAATTGGCCTGGTTAATTAGTTCTCTGTAATAAAACAGCTGTAGAAACAGGTGTACAGCTCTTTCTTCCTTCCCTCCCTCCTTCCTTCCTTCCTTCCTTCCTGCCTTCCTGCCTTCCTGCCTTCCTGCCTTCCTTCCGCGCCTTCCTTCCGCGCCTTCCTTCTGCACCTTCTGAACCTTCCTTCCTTCTGCACCTTCCGCACCTTCCTTCCTTCTGCACCTTCCTTCCACTCCTTCCTTCCTTCCTTCCTTCCTTCCTTCCGTGCCTTCCTTCCGCG
>VYXF01000199.1:209352-220858 GCA_013397295.1 Polioptila caerulea
CCATCCATCCATCCATCCATCCATCCATCCATCCATCCATCCATCCATCCGTCCATCCCTCTTCCCTCCCTCCATCCCTGATCCCCCTATTTCACTGTGGCACTCTAGAGGTGCCAGGGAGGGATCTGAGTTGGCCCCAAGACAAGAAGGTACTTTTGGTTATTCCAAAGTAGCCACCATCCCATGCTGGGGCTTTGAGGGGTGCCAAGGCAGCTGTTCAGTTGCCCCCCTGTGCTGTCCCTGCATTGTCCCAGTGTGTGGCCTGGACATGGCTGACGTCCCCAGGGAGCTCAGGCAGAGTGGAGCTGTGGTGGGCCCAGCTGGGTGCAGGGGGTGATGCCAGATCTGAACAGAATTTCTTTGTCAGTGGGTCTCAGCTTTGTGACATTTTCCCATTGCAAGGAGGAAAGCAGGGACCTGCCACCTCTCCAGCTCTCCTTCAGATTTGTAACAAAAGTCTCTAGTGGGGACAGTCTCTAGAGGCTGCCAGGCCCACAGCAGAACTGTGGCAACAGGGCAGGATGGGGCTGGAGCCGAGGATGGATAAACTTGATGCATGGCAGGACGAGGGGCTGGAGCCCCAAGACTCTGCCAGCCTCGTGCTCAGCATGGGTGGCTGCTGGGCTCTCACGGGTGTGTGCACTGGGATGCAGGGAGATTACATCCAGCTTCAATTAAGTAACAAGATCATCCCTGCTGCACTGATGCTGAAGGGCTTAATTGAAATGAAAAGACTTTGCTAAATCCTAGTGGGCAACACAGGGATGTTCCAGCATGAGCCGAGCTCTCCTGGAGCAGCAGTCCCCTCCTGAGCTCAGCAGCCTGGATCCTCAGCCGAGGATCAGGGCTGAGCCATGGCCCAGCTGCCCGAAGTCAGAGGATCTCAGCTCTGTGCCATTTCACAGCGTGATGCTCCTGGAAGTGCTGAGCCAACGTGCCTTTCTCATGCATTTTCTCCAATGCATTTGTCTCTAAGGCTTCTCAAAGGAAGGTGATTGCACAAAGCTCACCAGGCTCCCCCCTAGCCCTCTATTTATTTGCTGAGTCCCCTCCACAGCATGGAAATGGGCTTTGATTTCACACAGCTGGAGAGAGTTATGGGAGGACCCCACCCCTTGGACCCCATTCCTCAAACTCCATCTCCTGGACCCCGTCCCTCAGATGCCAACACTGCTGGTGGTGTTGGAGAGAGTCTGTTTACTGAGCATCTAGCCCCTGAGTAAACATTCTCCCCTTTCCCATCCTCACCCCACCTCAAGGCTCCTGCAGCCCCATGGGGTCCAACCCAGAGCTCCCCACTCTCATTGGAGGGAGGCAGGATTTGTCCTATAGCTTGGGCATTTGTTGGCACCTTCTTGGTTAAAAAAAAAAAAAAAAAAAAAATAGAAAAAGAGAAAAGAAAAGCCATGGGCGGAAACCCAGAAACCCACCTTGGGGTGGTTTTCTTGGGCAGAAGCCTTTGCTTTAGGGGCTGTGCCCATCTGGGACCCTTACTGGCACCAGGGCTTGCTCCCTGCTCCACTCCATCCCTCTCACTCCCATCACCATCCTCGCCAGGCTTACCAGGTCAGTCAGCTCCAGCGCCCGCAGCAGGAACCCCAGGAGGCATCCAGTGACAACCGACAGCATGGAGAGAGTCAAGAGGCCATTTTTGCACCAGAAAGCCTGTACCCACTTCCAGAGGCGCAGGAGGGCCGTGGCCAGCGAGTGCAGCACAGCTCTTCTGACCCACTCCCACATGATCGTCCTCAGCCGCCCAGATGATGGCCCTGGGAGCAGCTCCCAGCCCCACTCATGGCCACGGACCCCGCAGCGCCGACGGACCCCTGCTCCGGGCCAGGAGCTGAGTGTGCTGCTGGCTAATCCCCAGAACCAAAAGCTTCAGGGATATTTGGAGCCTTTCCCATAATGGAAAGTGACGTCTTCAACTGGTTAATCTGGGTTTGGCATCCTGCCGTGAGGTGCTGAACCCTCCAGTTTAACCCTCCAGCTCCTGGGATGGGGGCCAGTCTGCAGACTGAGAGCAGGGACTCAGCCCCAGAACTTCTCGCTGTTCCTGACCCAAAAGGATTTGGGTCCTGCCACCAGATCTGGGCCCTGCACCAAATTTGTGCTCCCCACCGGCTGTCAGTGCACCCCAATCCTGCCCCCCATTTGTGAGGGCTTCATGAGGGCAGGGTCTGCAAAGGGAAGCCTTCCCAGTGAATGAGAGAATTCCCCTAGCATCTGCAGGCAGCAGCCCAAGGCATCAATAGATGATGCTGCACGTTCCCACACAAATAAATATATGCCCCAACAGATCTGACCTCCTGCCAGCTCTCCAGGGAAGCTGCCCCAAGGCCATGAGATGCTACTGGAGCACCTGGTCCACAATTCATGATATTTTAGAGTATTTCTCTATCCAGTTTGCCTCTGTTTCAGGCCAGGAGTGTCACTGGGGCCAGAGTGTTGTGCAGAATGAAAGGGCAGGTGGGTCCCAGGCTGAAAATGCTCTGGGAATGGAGAAAAAAAATTTAAACTTTTATGGGCCTGATTTTACCCCTCTTTCCCTACCCCAAAAAAAAAGACCACGAAGCCCTCTTGAACCATTGCTATATTTTACACAGACAAAACAGAGCTACATGACAACGTGACTTGAGGATCTGGGGCCCCCTGTCCCAGGGGACAGGATTTGTGCAGCCCCCGTGCTGGGCAGCCTTGCCACTGTTCTGGCAGGGACACGGTGGGTTTGCAGTCTGTCTCAGAGGAAGCAGAGCTCCTTTACAAAAGGAGCCTGGTGTCTGGTGCTGTTCATGTTTCAGCCCTTGGGGAGGTCTCTGTGGTGCTGTCTTGTGCCTTTGGCCTTAGCGTGGTTGGCTCAGCCTGCCAGAATTAGATAAAATGTGTGCTTGTGAGCAGAACTGAAACACAGTTGTCTCTATTCAGCCCCGTCTCGCAGGGCCAACTGCCAGCCACAGATGGAGTCTGCATGTCAGGAGAGAGCAACTGCTTGGGAAAGGGAAGTCCGTGCTGTCTAGGGGATCAGGGACACCTCAAAGGACATTGAAGGGGCTCTGGGGCTGGCAGCAAGTGGAGGGAGCAAGCTGATAACAGGGTGCAGAGAAGTCCAAATAATTGTGAACAGAGGAACACGAAGACTTTTAGGGAACTGTGAGTAAGTAAAGGATACCTCAGGGAGGGGAAGAGGAATCGCACAGAGGGAAGGGAGAGAGGGAAGGCAGCAACACAGCAAAGGGTCAGGAGGAGGGGAATCCTGGTGCTGGTGTGGTGGTCACTGTGGCCAGTGAAGGGGTATGGCAGCAGTTCTGTGCACCTACCATAAATCTCAACATCATCATAGATGTCAGTGTCCCTGCAAGGACAAAGATGGGATGCTGTGGGCAGTGGGGTCTCCCATGTCCCACCACGTCCCAACCCTGAGGCAAGGGCCAGCTCCTGCTGCTGTATCTGTCTCATCTCCTCCTGATCTGTCTGGGGGCTTTGGTGTCCACCTGCATCCCCGTTTCCCCCTCCCAGTGCTGTGCTCTTCCTGCATGGCTGGGACCATCTGGAGTGGGGTTAAGATGACTCTGACCCCTCTCAGGATGGTGGCTTCATCCCAGGCTGCCAGGAGCTGCAGACCCGGCCATACATGGGGGCTGCACCCTCATCCTGTGCCAGCAGCAACCTCTGAGCAGTATCTGGGCAGGTCCCACACAAGGGACCACAGCTGGGGAGTGCTTCCAGTGCCCCAGTGACAGAATTTTTCCTGACACCAGAAATGGCAGATGCCACCCCAGGGGAACCAGCAGGTGCTAGCTTATGGTCATAGCCTGAGCTGGGTAGTTTTGAGTTGTCAGACTGGACTAGTTTGGTACTGGCCACTCATGGAGCAGTTGCAGCTCACAGAGTGGAGAAGAAGGGGCTCAAAAGGGTACTCACAGAGGCAGCATCACGGCCCGGGGCACATAGCCATCTGCAACAGAGTGAAGAAAACATGTCAGGTTGTGCTGGGAACCAGGGCATGAGCAGGAATCACCCCAGCACTTGCCCCTGCCTAGGGTTTAGCAACACCTCATGTTCCCAGAAAGAGCTGGGACAAGGAGGAATCCAGCTTTGGGCAGGGAAGCTGGACCCTTTGGAGGAACCTGCTCTGGGCAGTGTCAGGAAGGAGCCTGCCAGGCTGAATGGCAGCTGGCAGGGAAGAGCCTGATCCCTTCCTCTCTGCCTGAGGGATCTGCAGCCCATTCCACCAGGAGATTTTGAGGACTGCAAAAGCTTTTAGCAGAGGGAAAGGACAAGTCCAGCTCACAGCAGAAACACTGTTGCTGAGTGGAAGGAAGAGCAGGACATTTGCACAGAGAAAAGTGGGAACCTTCTCAGGGTAGCAGGGTACCTGTCAGATATGTCTAAGAGGTGGAGGAGATATGTCAGGAGGCCAGTCAGGGGGTGTTTGCATGAAGAAGCTTCTTCCCAAAACTGTGTTGTGCTCCTGCTATGGGCGAACCCCACCCCGCTCCACACTTACACCTCCTCTGGCTGTTCCGGCAGAGGATTTGCTCCTGGTTTGTAAACTGAATGACATCAAGGATTTCTCCCCGTCTCAGTGGCAGGTTCTTTGCTCCGCCTCTCTTCTCTGTTGCTGCAGGGTCGACCATCATCTGAGTCAGGACACTGATGCTGCCCTCGAACTGAAAGACAAACAGAAGTGCCCATGGGGAGTTGAGTCAGGCAGCTCTGACTGCTCTCCCTCCTTGAAAAAAAGCAGATTCCTCTCTGGCCAAATAGTCTGTGGAACTGGTCTGATCTGGGGGAATAGGGCAGGTGTGACCTGGGGGAACAAGGCAAGTTGTGATCTAGGTATCACTGGTCCCTGTGGAGCACAGCTCCTTTCTGCCATTGCACTGCACCCTTCCCAGAAGGGGACAAGGAGCTCAGAGGAAAAAGTGATCACTCGCTGCTGCTCACCTTGAATTTCTTCTGAAACTCCCTGTCCATCTTCTCTTCCTTCTTGCATGCCTTGAGTGTCATGGTCTTCATCTTCTGGGAGACCTGGGATTCTCTGCAGTCATTGAAAGCCATGGGAAGGTTCAGATGAACCCATGCTCTGCTCCCTCCCATCCCCTTCTCTCTGCCAGCTGTTCCCCATGGCATTTCCCTGCACCACCTCTGAGGCTGTGGGGGCTCTCAGGGCCAGGTGTACAGCCTGCAGCTTGTGCTTTTCATCACAGACCTTCCTATTGCAAGCCCAGCAGAGACCATTAAAGCAGCAGCTTTGTCAGAGCAGCAAGGAGCCCTGGCCATTTTGGGACCCTTAGAAAGAGTAAGAAAACCCCGTTACCTCTGTGTAGCTGCCAGCAAGGTAACCCTGTTAGAGGCACAGCCAGCATTTCCACCTGTAAAACCAAACCCCAGGAGAGGTGCTGCAGTGAGGTGTAAACACCTGCCTAAACAGGATACAAAGAGCAATAAGAGCTTTCTCCTTCTGAGACCATATCCTGAGTTTGCCCTCAAGTGCAGGGGCATCAGGGTTTCCTGTGTGGATTGACAAGAGGCACCCACT
Source organism: Polioptila caerulea (assembly GCA_013397295.1). Classification (NCBI taxonomy): domain Eukaryota; kingdom Metazoa; phylum Chordata; class Aves; order Passeriformes; family Certhiidae; genus Polioptila; species Polioptila caerulea. Next base: position 214,895 of record VYXF01000199.1, read on the forward strand.
GCCCTCATGTGTGGGGGAGCAGCAGGCCCTGCCTCTGCCCATGGCTCACTGGGGCCTCGCAGCTCTCAGAGCTGCAGGTCTCACCCCAAACAGCATCCAAGCCCCTCCTGTACTCACCTCCTCTGGGGCAGGGATACTCGGGCAACCGGGACACAGAAGGCAGCAGAAGGCCTGGGCTTCTCCTGGCCAGCCCAACAGGCTCAACGTCATCGTATATCTCATCTTCATCCCTGTGGTGAGGCAGAGCAGGGTCAGGGAGTGCTGCTGCAATGATGGCGTGTGGGGCTGAGGGCAAAATCGGGGCTGCCAGGAAGAGGGTGGAGAACAAGCAGGTGGGCTGGCCATGGACTGGCCCTGGCTCTCTCTGGGGCAGAGCTGGACACCTGCTCCATGCCATGTGCCAGCAGCTCCTCACACAACTGGATGTGGACAGGCAGCAGGGTGCAATGGCCACAGTAAAGTAACACAGCCCCAGGCAATGGCCTAGCTTCACACTGTGGGAGCTGCTTGCACACCCTGGACTCCAGCAGCAGGCAGGAAAATCTAAATACCCTCTTGCTGTCACATCTCATGCCTTTCCCAGTGTCTTGGCACAGCCTGGAAGCCACCTGGAATAGCAATGCTGCCTCAATCCTTACCCTGTGTCACTCAGAGCATCCTGCAGTGGGAACCGTGCGGGCACAGATGCAGCACAGCCTGGTTGCAGGTGACCTGTGACAAACAGCAGAACAGGAGGGAGCAGAGAGGGATTATTTCATATTTTCTCCTCAGCTCTATCAGCCACTCTGAGGTCAGAGCCACTCTGGGCTGGATTTTGTGCAAGGGGAGATGGGGAGATAAAACAGACGACACATCTTGATAGAGCAAGGAGTTTTTTACTCCATAGCCCATCTAGGGATTTTCTTCCAACACACTGGTGCACAGCTCATCAGATTCCTGACTGAGGACCTTGAAAATGTATTTTCAAATTTGTATCTTTCTAATGTTGCTTTCTTCCTGGACAAATAGTGGAAGGAGAGGGGAGGAGGCCAAAACAGATATCATGAATCTGGAAAACCCCTAAATTTCAGATATGTACCAGAGTCAGGGCAGGTCCTAAGATGTCCTCCATGTGCTCAGGAGCATCATCAGCCAGAACATACTGCTGTCCCTTTGATGATTGCCAGCATGACCACACTCCTGCTAACATGCCGTTATTTGTATCACAAGCCTTGTCTCCAGCCTGGTCAACCAGACCAGCCAAAAATGGGCACAAAGGCCTGAGCACAACATCAAATCTCTGCTGGTTTATGGTACCAAGTAATACAGATCAGATACTTGGTCCTAAAAATCATAAGATTGCCATAAAAATTAACAAAAATTATCAAATCAAGGCAAGGTGTAATCCTAGATGTTGCAGCTTGCCTTAGGACCCAGGATACAAAAACATGTAGCCAGTCATCTGAGAATCTCCCAGATTCAGCATGGCCAGCCCTGATAACCCCTTTTAGTTATAACATAGACCAGCTTGATTTTTCTCATAAGTTCTCATAAGGAAAGAAAGGGAAGTCTACTGTCATGGTTAGAGATATTGAGCAAGAAATGGTATTTGAAACAGCTTTCCTCGCCTGGAGTGTGGATTAGCAGAACAGCAACTGTGAGAAATCACCACAGCAGCCTAGATCTGGAAGGCCACTGTGGAACATGGCAGGGCAATGTCTGACTGGCACCTTCCTTACTGGTCATGCCCATTACCCCCAGGCCTGCCCCTGGGAAGAGTCTGCCCCCATTTTCTCCCCGTTAGGTCGCTGTGGGCAGTGAGATCTCCCCTTCCTCCCTCTCCTCCCAGCTGAACAAGCCTGGGTTTCAGTCTTTCTTTCTCCATGTGCTCTAGTCCCCAACCATCTTGGGCTCACACCAGTTTGGCAATATCTCTTGTGTTACTTACTCCAACCTTGCTTCCTACAAACCCTTCAGAGACAGAAACTTGTGCCCAGCCAGGGACAGGGCACTTCATTCTTTACCTGCCCTCCTTCTCTCTCAGTCTCATCCTCATGCTATTGCCTATGAAAGCCCCTTTGGTCATACAAGCCCCCATCTCTCCATCAGCCCACCCAGTTTTTCAATCTCCCAAGAGCTGCAGGCTCCAACTGGTGAGATTTTCCTTCCTGAATGAGCAGCACCCTTCCCTGAGGGACTTTCATGTGCCCAGCCATACCCAGCTGAGCACTCCTTGGTGGTTCTGTGGCAGGACGGATGGATGTCCCAGGATGTGCAGCTGCTCTGAACTTTGCCAAATCCACATCAGGAGGGCGCCTGGGCTTGTCTGGCTTTGCTCCCAGTGCCCTGACATGTGGCAAAGGCTTCCTCCGGGGCAGAGCTGGGTGCTCTGTCTTTTGGGGGCTTCCCACAGCGAGCAGGGGGACTGCAACAGCTGCAGATGTTCTTCCTTTGGCAAGAACTGCTGGAGCTCCCTTGTCTTTGGCAGGTGGCCATGTCTGGTCAGCTGGCTTCCTGTGGGGATGATCAGATCTGGCTTCCACATTCTTGTTCAACACATCTCCTCCTGGCTTTGCAGGCACTGGGTGGAGGTTGGCATCTTGAGCCATCCCCTTCCTCCGACACACCATTCGTGCCGGCGTCTCACAGGCAGAATGAGGTGAATGCTGTCCCAAACTCTGACCTATACTGTGAGATGGAGAGGCCCTGCTGCAGTCCACCCTCCTGCTCCAGGGGGGCTCCTGAAGAGCATCACCCTTGGAGGCCATGGCAGGGGTCTGTCCTGGCTCTGGTCCGTGAGAGGCTGCAGGGCAACTCTCTGGCCAGTCACCCACTTCAGGAGGTTCTTTCCTGTTCTGTTGCAACTTTGCCCGAAGGCGCCTCACTACAGCATCTCTCCCCTCCAGGTGCATCTGCAACCATTAAGAAAAACAGTTCCAGTTAAAACACCATGGAGGAAAATGAGTCAAAATTCCCCTGGAGAGTGTAGTTCTTTCAACCTGGTCTCACACTAAGTCTTTTCCACAAAACAAGGTCTTTGCTCAGAAAGGTCCTGAAACATACCTGAGAAAACAACATGGGGCTGCATCAAACTGGGACCAGGTTACCCCATCACGAGGGCATCCAGGAGACCTTTCATGAAGTCTCCTGGTCTTATCCACCCTCTGTCCACTACCAGGGACCATCAAATCAGAGGGACTGGATGGTAGTAGCAAAACTCCTGAGGGTAGAATCTGAGATCCAGAGATTTCCCAGGGCTCAGATGGGAGCAACCTGCCTTGCCCTGGTCCTGTTTTCCATGATGAGTTGGTGGGGGAGACCACATAGGACCATTGGATCTCTCCCTGGAGGAAAAGCTGGGATGGCACTGCTGAGACTCATCCCGCCAAAGGCTGACTACAGAAAAATCAAGGCCAAGAGGCAGCAGACTGCCCTACTTTTCTGACATGTGTCTTTCCTGTGTGGTTCACACTGTGCACACATGAACACGGACACATCTGCTCCAGCACAGAGCTGCCTTTAGCTTCCTGAGTGACCAAAATTCACCTTTTTCTAGAGCCTCCAGAGAAAAGCTGCCAGGAGAAGGCTGTGAATGGCTCTTGGAAGAAGACTGCCAGGTTGGAGGTATGGCACAAAGCTACAGGATGGGGCTACATTTTTCCTAAGCTTCTCAGATGGACGTTGTGAGAGGGGAGAGATCACCTTACCCTCCCCATCTTTCTCCCACACCCTCATCCCCAGACCACAGCATCCCTTTGCACTGGAGCTGGCTGCTTCGCTGGAGCTGTACACTTCAGAGTTCTCCTTCTGGGATTTCAGATTGGGTTTGTGATTGCATAATTTTCATTTTCACAAGGGAAGGGTTGACATGGAAAGAAGCTGATGCAATGTTTTTAGACATAACCAATCAAATGTATATATACAGACTTACAAAGGTACAAGTTCAGCAGGCAAACACCCCAGTTTTCCTGGTAAACCCTCAAATGCAGCACTTGGCATAGCAGTGCTAAGCAGCATGAATGTGCCATTTCCTGTATACCAGCAGTGGGGCTTTCACTCAAATTAGTGAAAAAAAGCAACATTTACAAGATTCCCAAACATGCCGTTGGGATTTTTGACACCTGAATGATTTGGTGGTTTGTAATTATCAGTTTGGGGCCTGTTCCATGAGCTAGGACTTGCTCAGAGCCTTTGGATGTACAGTACCACCATCACTGTGATCAGTTCCAGGTTTTCCAATCCATTGTGTGCTGGTGGGGGCTTTCCTGTACTTGGTGGGAGTGTGGCATCCTCCTTTCACAGCAAACCTTCCTCTGAGCCCAGAAACTGGTCAGAGACCTTTGAAGCTCCATCCAGCTCAGATGAACAGGAGGACTTTGCCTTTCAGGAGGAGCAGGGGTGTTGGTCATATCCAGCCCCTCACAAGGACATCCCCAAAACCCTTCCAACCAGGACGTATGGCTCCCAATGTTCTGTCCCCATGTCCACTACAGCCCAGGTCTGGTTCTTACTCACCATCTTCCCTCAGTGAATGCTTTCCTGCGTGCTCGCCTCCTTGCTAAAGACCATCTGAAGCATTCTGGACACTCCCTCCCTTGAAACTAGAAGCTCTTTCCTAACGGCTGGTGAGGAGCTGTGTGCAAGGTCAGGAAGTTGCTTTTGGCTGATGGTGAGACCGCACAAGGAGGAGCAGAAAGAGGAGGAGGAGCAGCTCTAGGTACACCACTAATTTGGCTCTGCTGCTGTTTGACACTTGCAGCCCACCAAGTCCTGCTAACCATAAGAGTCATACAGAGAGGAGAGCCCCAGTTTTGGGGACTGACTGCAGGATGTGAGGGGAAGGGACCAGGAGGGTGGGTAATGTCCTTGTCCACTGGTGGCCCAGGACTCCTCGGCAGGTCAGGTCTCAAAGCGGCACATGGCTTGCAGAGTGGGAAGGTGCAGAGGGTGCACAGCTGAGCTCTGTGAGAGAACAGAAAATCTGGGTGAGGGCTATGGCTTCCTGGAGTATCCAAAAGTGCAGGACATGAGCTCCACGGAAGAGCCTAATTCCTCTGGGAAGCAAGGGGAAGGAACCCCTGCACAGCAGGGTGCTGTGTCGGGCCATCGCTGTGTCTAACTGTCCTGGTGTCACTGGTTACTGCCTCTAAGGCAGGAATGGTCTGACAGTCGAGTCAAGCCTTGGCAGAGCTGGAGTGGCCTGCTGGTTGGTGCGGGTGTTCCTGCTCCAAGATTGGCGTGTCCCTGCAGCCCTTTGGGAAGGTATGACACCAGCAGTGCCCGAGTTGGCTCCTGCCTGCAGAGGTTTAAGGATAAGACAGAGTTTGAGGATATAGGGAAGGCCTGGGCAGGCACCTGTTGGCCAAAGGAGGTGGTCCTGGGGGTCCTGTGGAGGGTGATGGGTGCCCAAGGGGGGCACTGGAGGGTTTGATCCCAACAGCTGGAGACAGGATGGAGAGAGGGTGCTGGGAGGTCCCACACTGAACCCACGGGGAGCTGACTGGGGCACAGGACGGGCAGCCAGCAGTGACAGCCACCTCCTCCCCGCCCCTCTGCTCCTGCCGCTGCAACTGGGACAGCCCGTCCCTGTCTGTGGGGAGAGCGAGGCCCGAGAGCCGTGTTGGGGCTGGCAGGGAGGCCCTGAGGGCCATCTTTGGGGAGGACAGGGATGGGGATGTGGGGGCTGTGTCAGGGGACATGGTGAAGGGGAGGGTAAGGGGCCGTGTTTGAGGATGAGATGAAGGGGAAGACGAGACGCTGTGTTTGGCGATGGCGTGAAGGGGAGGAAGACGGGCCGTGCCCGNGGTGAGGGGCGGCCCCTGGGGCTCCTGGGGCCGGAACGCTGCGGGGTGCGGGGCTGACGCTCGGTCTTGCCCAGGAGGTTTTTCCTTCTGTCGCGGACGGTGGCAGCTCACGGACCCGCGGGGCGGTTGCCGCGGGCCGGAGCTGGGGAGGCATCTGGAGCCCCAGGGGCGGCTGAGGGAG
>VYXF01000199.1:223178-233725 GCA_013397295.1 Polioptila caerulea
AACGGCCTCAGGCTGCAGCAGGGGGAAGTTTAGGATATTGGGAAGATTCCTTCATGGAAAGAGTTGTCAAGCTCTGGCACAGGTTGCCCGAGGCAGTCAGCATCCCTGGAACTGTTCAAAAAAATGTGGCACTTGGGGACATAGGGTGGTGGTGACCGTGGAGGTGGTGCTGGGTTGATGGTCAATGATCTTAGAGGTATTTCTCCACCTGAAGGATTTGATGATTCATCTCCTGAGCACAGGACACCTTTCTCCCTTCAGAAGGTGCCCTGGGAGCCCCTGGTGTGGAGCAGGTCTCCCAGAGAATGTGTATTTTGAGGAACCCAGATTCCCAGCTGTCTCCCTCATTGCTTGTCCTGTGCATCACTATCCAGCCATTTCCTTTGGTATTTTCAGACCTGTTTGTTGGGGAGGAGTAATGTTAGGATGGAGATTCTGATTTAATCCTGAAGCCTTGTAAGACCTTTCTTTTTCCTCAGGATATTCTCTCTGTCATCTCCTGTGTGAACCTGTCCTGTTTTGCCTTGCAGGAGCTGTTTGTTGAAACCATAGCCAAAGATGCTTACGTGTATGCCCAGCAAGGAAAAAGGAAAACCCTGCAAAGAAAAGACCTGGGTATGGGAGCATGTTCTGTGCTGGCCTTAGCAAAGGGTTGCTGCGATGGGAGATTTTTCTACCTGTCTGGAGGTGCTAAATTAATAATGGATTTATTCTTTCTTTCCCTGAAGATGGGAGAGAAAAACTTCTACCAAAGACTGCACTAATCATTTCACACACCATCTCCAAAACAAGTAAATCTCTTTGCAATTGGTCACTTTGCTGTGATGTAATTTCAAATGCTGCAGTTTGAAACAGATGTTTTATCTATTTTAATTATTCTCAATTTTCTTTTCAGATAATGCCATTGAAGCTATTGATGAATTTGCTTTTTTGGAAGGTAAGTTTCTACTTGATTTCAGTATTTTGAAATATACATTTATTTCAGTATTATCACTGAATCATTTCGAAAGCTCTCTGCTCATCCCCAGTAGTTCCTAGTGTGGCTTGCAGTGTTCCTCTGAGCACTGGAATGGCTCAGCTGGATCCTGAGGCACGTGCAGTAATTTTTTTAGCTTTTGGTTTTACTTGTGCGTGATTTGCTTAAACTTTAAAGTTACTGCACTTTCTTTTGCCAGCTTGTAAACAAGATTTATTTGTTCACAGAACCACACTTCTGATTCCTGAGACTATAATGTGGCTTTTCATTTTCAGGTACTTTGGACTGAGCTGGACAGAGACATAGCTCTCTAGAGAAGGAGACTGCAGAGATGGTGTGAGATGGAAAACAGGATACCGAGAGTTCAAGAATAATTCCTATAATTCAGACACTGAAACTGAGACATAGCAACCATGATATTTTGTATAAAGTTGAAGTTGTTGTAAGTTCTTTATTTAAAATGCATATTTTTTCATAACTATTTTGTATGTCCCTTCCCATGTGGCTGCAGTGCAGCTCTCTGCTCTGGCCAGGTTACACAGCAGTTATTCCCAGTAGCAGTCCCAGCCTCTCTGGGTACTCTGTAGCCCCACGGAGCTGTGAACAGAGAGTGGCTTGATTCAGGTGCCCAGGCACAAGGAATTTTTTTAATGGAAATGTGGGTTTTCTTATATATGTTTGTCTCTTAATTAAATTGTTGTTGTTGTTGTTGAGCAGCTATGCTGATTTCTGCTCTGGGCTGGGGTTCCTGTAGCCTGGTGGTAAATGGTGTGGTTTTGATAGGATACCCTCTCTAGCATTTTGGTTTTGCTAATTGTTTTCTCAAGACTTCCATTCCAGAGAAACCCAGCTGTCCTCTAGGAACTGGGGATGAGCTCCAGGGGAACTCAGCTTGTTCCGAGAGCTGTGCAGCTTCTGTGAGTGTCTGTGTTTGTTGCACTTGTAAGTAATTGTAGGAAAAAACCCTTAATCCAACCTCCTAAACCTTATTTTGAATGCCAGAGGAGTGTCCGTGCTGCCATCACTGTTGTCTTGTGTGCTCTCACTCCTGAATCTGGCAAAAACATTTTCCCTGGGAACTGGATCTGTTCCCTGCCCTGTCCCCTGGACGAGTTGGTGCAGAGATACCAATTTCTGTGGTGGGGAGCTGTGTGCATCCTGTGTTCAGAAAGGCTGCGGCCATCGGCCACGTCTGAAAGCCCCTGACAGCACATGGGCACCAGTGCTGCCTCTGCTGCTTGCAGGACTCTGGTGACTGGAGCTTTCCTACTCTAACTAGTGCTTTCCTGTGTGGAGTTAACAGCAGAACTGTGTGCCTGTGGGGGACATGCTGCCATCACTGCTGTGACATGTCCTGCTGTGTTGCTAGCATTGTCCAAGCGCCAACTCTGACTCCATTTGATGTGGGGAGGGACAGGACAGGGTTGTCCCCAGATAAAACCACTGAGTGGGATGAGAGGATGAAGGATGCATGTTCTTTCAAATGAGGCTATTTTAGAGTAGCTCCCAGTCACCACAAACCTAAATTAGTTTGGAAGTGGTGGTAAGAACAAAGACCCCCAAGGAAGCTTCCCCAGGCTGTCAGCAAATCCAGTGGCTCTCAAGAAACACTTTGAAGTTTGCTGAGAGCCTGATGCAAGCCTGATTGTCGCTGTGGGACATGCAAGGACACACACAGACACGTTTGTGAGAAGGTTAAAAACTATTTATTAAACCATTTGACTCTAAATTTATAGTATTTCCACACAGATTAGGGATTGGAGGAGAAGTTGGACATCTCTCCCATCCCATTGGTCAAGACAATTGCCCATCAGTTGTTTTTTACACTAAGAGAAAGTATGTCAACAATCTCGTTTTAACATAAACATGCTTCTAATTATAACACCCGTGTGTGAGAAAGAACTAAGAACTATGAAAACATTAGGTTAGAAAGTGTATCAGAAAAGCTTGAAAAATCAGGGCAACACCTGATCATGCTGGGAGCACAATCCTGATCGTGTGGGAGAGATGCTCATTTCCCAGGCTGCCGAGGTGTTGGTTTAGATCATGACCAGGGGACATTTGCTGGGTTATGCGAGCCCGTTTGGCTCAGAGCTGTTCGCCTTCTCACCTGGCAGGGAGGGCAGGTGTAAGTGTCAGAGGTACTGGAGACTTTCCTGTGTTTCCCAGGGTACAGCATGCAGGGCCCACAAGCTGTGGTCCTCCTCACAGGGCTCTTGCAGGCTCCCATCTTTGCCAGTAAGTTTCTTTTTCCTTCTTATCCTTGGCACTCTTTGGCCTGTGGCGTGGGAGAGCAGAGGGGGTGTGGTGTGGGGCTGCAGTGGGCTCTGCTCACATATGATGCTGCTGTGGTTGGTGTGTGCTTTCCACAGTGAACAGCACAGAGGAGTGTCTGCACTTGGCAAGCAGTGTGGGGTTTGTGTCAGGGGAAGCTGCTCTGCAGGAATCTGAGGGTGTTTAGTGCCCATGAGCTCCTTTGTGCTGTGGAAGGGCACTCCTTTTACCCAGCTGTGCAGTAAGGTGGAAGTAGAAGAGAGCAGATAAACAGGGAGATAAGCAGTGCCAGAGTGTTTTCCTGGAGTAACTAAATAGGGCATTCAGCTCACCCAACCAATGTAATGTCCATCTATAGCAAAATTTCTTTTTTGTGCTGGAGCCGTTTAGTTCAGGATAGGGAGCAGCTGGGCCTGTGCTGGGCACTCAGTGCCTCATCCCCACTCAGGCAGAAAAGATGGGGAATTGTAACGGGGGTAATGCTGGGCTTGGTGGTTTGTGACCTCAGGTGCAGGAGCTGTCGGCAGAGTGGAGGAGTAAGGGAATCTATTTGCAGAGAGGGGCTGCTGCAGCAGGCAGACCCATTTCCTCCACATTGGGCATGGTGAGTTCATAGAATCATGGAGTTGTTTGGATTGGAAGGGGCCTTAAAGCTCATCTTGTTCCACCCCCTGTCGCAGGCAGGGACACCTTCCACTAGACCAGGTCGCTCCAAGCCCTGTCCAGCCTGGCCTTTAACACTTCTAGGGAGGGGACAGCCACAGCTCCCCTGAGCTTCACCCTCGAGAAACCAAGATTCTTGATGCTTCCACACTCATGTCCTGCCCATCCCTCGGCTGTTTTTTTATGTTGAAGTTTTCCAAGTGACTTTTCCCTTGGGGGATTAAGGACAGAAATGAGCTGGGGACCTGTTGCCCAGATACTCCAACACTTCAATATCTTTTGTAGCACAGGAACTGATGAGTAGCCTGACCTCTGGATCTGTTCCTTTGCATGAAGGAGCTCAGTTCCCTGGACCTGAGCTGCACCATGGTTAAATGTGTGTTTGAATTCCCTGTTTATTGCTGCATAAGTTCAGGATGACTGCAGACTTCTGCTTCCCAGGATTGATGTTGTAAGTGCTATCAGCAGGACAACAAGCTGCACTTTAAAAGTGGAGAAAGCAAAGGAAGCAGAAAGTAGCTCCATTTGTTAATCAGAAAAAAATTCTGTGGCCTTCAGGAGCAGCCTGTGGGCCCAGTTCCCCTTTGCAGTGGCTGTAAGGACACAGCAACTTCACACTCTGAGGTTTCTTAGGATTTTTCAGTGCATGAGAACAGCACTTGTACAAATTTAACTTTTACTGTTTGCCAAATACTAGTTTCTTGTGTACAGTAGGAATGATAAAATTATATCCAAATGAAGACTTGTTACAAGCAGTGACAGCTTTTCAGCTCCAGAGACAACAACTTTAGAAGAATAAATAATGATGAAAATAGAATCACAGAATATGCTGAGTTGGAAGGGACTCACGATCATCAAGTCCATCTCCCTGCTCTGCACAGGGCCATCCCCAAGGGTCACATCATGTGCCCCAGAGCATTGTCCAAATGTTCCTTGAGCTCTGTCAGGTTTGGTGTTGTTCCCATTCCCTGGGGAGCCTGTTGCAGTGCCTGATCACCATCTGGGGGAAGAACCTTTCTCTAATACCCAACCTCAACCTCCCTGACATGACTTTAGCCCATTCCCTTGGGTCCTGTCACTGTCACCACAGAGGAAAGATCAGTGTCTGCCCCTCCTGTTCCCCTCACAAGGAAGGTGTAACTGCAGTGAGGTCTGCAGTCTCCTGCAGGCTGAACGAACCAAGTGCCCTCAGCTGCTCCTCAAATGGCTTTCCCTCAAGCCCTTCACTGTATTTGTTGCTCTCCTTTGGGCACTCTCCAACAGCTTTGGATCCTTCTGAGCTTGTGGTGCCCAAAGTGCCCCAGCACTGGAGGTGAGGCTGCCCCAGTGCAGAGCAGAGTGGGACAATCCCTCCCTGGGCCTGGTGCCCCCAGGACACGGTGTCCCTTTGGGCTGCCAGGACACAGCAGTGACTCAGATCCAACTTGCCACCAGCCAGGACCCCCAGGTCCCTGCCCACGGTGCTGCTCTGCAGCCTCTCATTCCCAGTCTGTCCCTGCATCCAGGGCTGCCCCATCCCAAGGGCAGGATCCCAAACTTGTGCCTGTTAAACATCACATGGCTGGGGATGATGTAGCTCTCTGATTTACTGAGGTCTCTGCAGTGCCTCCCTGCCTTTCAGGAGTCAGCAGCTCCTCCCAGTTTTGTATTGTCTGTGAACATGCTCAGTGTCCCAGTTCTGCGTCCAAGACACTGAGGAAGATGTTGACGAGCACAGGGCTGAGGTTGGAGCCCTGCAGAAGGCCACTGGTGACTAGTGCCACCTTGATGTCACCCTAGTCACTGTCACACTTTGTGCCTGTTGCTCACCCATCCCATGATGTGTTTATCCAGCTGTGGGATGGACACTTTGTCCATAAGGATCCTGGGAGAGACAGTATCAAAACATTTACTGAAATTCAAAAAGATTACATCAGCTGGCTTTCCTGGGTCAGTCGGGTGGGTCACTTTGTCATAAAAGGTATGACAAGAAGGACTTTCAGGAAGCTGTGCCAGCTGTGACCAGTGACTGTTGTCTTCCAGGTGTTTTTCAACACCTCCCAGAATAATCTCCATAACTTTACCATGCACTGAAATTACACTGACAAACCTGTAGTTTTTGGGATCCTCCTTCTTGTTCTTGAAAATCAGGACAACGTTCACCAACTTTCAATCAGCTGCAGCTTCTTTGGATTCCAAAGAATGCTCAAAAGTCATATATATATATATATAAAATATTTGCCTAAAAATAAAAATCACAGCTTGTATGGCAGCAGAGCTGGGAGAACAGGGGTTAACAGTGTCTTCAGCTTGCACGGTGTCCTTTGCCAAGTGCCAGCTGTCTGTGCCCTTCTGTGGATGAGGAGCATCCGCAGGAGTCACCACTGAAATGGCTGATAAGCTGGGAATTGCCTGATTTTCTGCCCACTCCTTTCCTGAGCAAAGGGACCCTCAGCAGCAGCTGTACCCCAAGTGCAAGTTTCAAATGTCCCTTCATGTTTCCTGGTCCCCTGCAGCCAGCACTGGTTACACTGAAAATCCATTTTTAAGTCAATGCAAAATTTACATTTTTGCAGCATACACTGGGTCTATGACTTGAGCGGGTGAAAGCAGACAGATTACAGAGGTGTTGGATGGCACTGTGGGCACTTTTCATGCAAATTTTCTTCCATGTTATCTGATGAAATAAATCCTGGAGTACAGACACTGCTATTAAGGGAAAATAGCTAATTTCAAAAGGATTTCCAGAAGGAAAAGCTTTTAGCCAATAAACACTGATAATTTGTAAGCTCAAAATACAGCAGAGTAAACCAGTCCAAACCTGGATGCCATGTTCCTGCATCTCCCCTGCTTCCACACCCAATCTCACCTTCCTGTCCTCTGATGCAGAGCTGATGTGCCAATGCAGGTGTGGAAAGCTGCGAAATTGGGATTTGGCTGGGGAGGGACAGGTGTGTTTCCAGCTTGAGCAGTTTCACTGGGCTGCAGGAGAGATGGAGCCCTCTGCCCTGGACCCACTGGGCTCAGCATGTGCAAGATCTGTGCTTCAGCCATGGCTGAGCATCCCCTTTTCCCTAATGTGCTAATCAGGGCTCTCACCTGTTCTTACCCCATCCCTCATACGCCCACTAAAGAAAAAACCCTGTGATTTCCTAGTGAAATTATAATTAGTTTTTAGTCTGTATGCACTGACCAGTCTAATACAAAGTGTTTTACTCCTGGTCTGCAAACACTAGTTTGATGTGACAGTACTGCTAATGCCAGACTGTCCCTTAGGAATTTCTGCCTCAGACTGAAGGAATCTCTCTCCCAGACAGACTTCTCAGGGGAAGGCCATGTCTTTTTTGTCAGTGTTTGTGTGGTACTCAGCCCTGGTTTGGGCCCAGTATTACACAATATGTAAGTGGTAACCCTTGGTGGGCCTGGTGTTTCACAGACGCCTCTGGCAGTCCTGTCAGCTTGGATGTTGGGAAGTGCCACTCCAGCTGCCCATCCCAGCGGGTCAGGTTTATCCACCTCAGCCTCCCAGGGCTCTCCAGACAGTCCTCCATGCTCAATTTCCTAAGGAGCAGTAAGGTGAGTGCTTGGGGCAGGGGTAGGGTCAGGTGCTAGTGACTGGAGCTTGGTTTTCTATACACGTTTTAAAAGATCTGCTTTTGGCTTCTGAGAAAAGCTGTCACTGAGTCTCTCATCCTCCCCTGGCCCAAGCAGTGTGCAGGTGAGAGAAATGGAAACTCTGCAGCAGTGGTGGATACCTCGGGGCAGAGGAAGGGCCAAAGCTCAACCAGGGAAGGGACAGTGGTAGTGCCCATCTGGCTGCCCCAGCAGCATCCGAGCACAATTCTGGCTGCTCTCAGCCCAGCAGCTCTTTCAGCCACCTCTGCTGTACCTGAGAGCTGCTCTCCCACGTGCAGAGAGGTTGGACGCCTGTTTCTGCTTCTTTGAGCAAGACTGGCAGGATGTCATTCTCACATGATGTGCTAAGTGACCTCTTAGGAGAGACTCGAAGGAGCCTGTGTGTTTGGGGACATGGCTATGGTGCTCTCCTCATTCCAGGAGAGCTGACATTGCCTTAAGTCCCATCTCCACTGGGATGAAAGACCCTGGAGAGGGGTGGAAGTTCTGTGGATGCTTCACGTGTGTGTCCTCTGAGGGATCACCTGTAGCTAAGACAAATCTTGTTACTGTTTGTCCCACTGTTATCAGTATCGTGGCACTGCCGATGCAGCATCCTCCAGGCAGGCAGGGAGAGAGAGAGAGCAAACACTGTGCCAGTTCCAGGTCAGGGAGCTGATGCTGGAGGTTACTCTCTGTGCTGTGTTTTCACACGTGCGTGTCCCCTGGCCCTATCCTGTGCCATGCAGGTGAGAGCCCTGCGTTCCTGCCCCAGGCAGTCCTGCTGTGAGCCGGCCCGACTGCGCCTGCAGCGGCTCCTCCAAGGCCTTAGGGAGGTGGAGGTGGTCGAGCGCTGCCACCACAGCACCTGCCCCAAGGAATGTCTTCAGCTCCTGGCCTGAAAATCTTCTCTCCAGGCTCTTCCTGGGAGATCAACGGGAAATGCTCTGACTCAGCCTACAGGGCAGGTACAAACAAGGGAGAGCTGCTCTCTCCCTTGCTCCCTCTCTCCCTCTGGGAATAAGGGAACGAGCTCTCTTGTGTGACCAGCACCAATGTCTGAGCTCAGGGCACCCAATCTGCAGAGCAGAGCCTCTGCCTTTGGGAGTATTGGGATTGTGTTTTGGGGTTGAGTCTCCTGCTGCTGGGCTTTTACCACATAGGTCTGCAAGCACAGTGATAATTCTCTGCCATGTGCATGGGTGAGAATGGGGATACAACCACCTCATGTACAGAGGAACATCCTCTAGCCAGAGAGCATGGAATCAGAGTAACTCAGGCTGGGAGGGACCTCGGGGATCTCTGCTCCAACCCTCCCAATCAAAGCAAGGAAACCTGATGTTAAAAGCTCTGCTGTCGACAGAGCCCTGGAAAATGCAATTTCCTTACTGACAGTCTGAAATACCCTTTTAGTACCAGTAAACAACACTGATGATTCAAAAATCACTTAGAAATGAAAGCTCCAAACGAAATCATTCCAGATGGGTCAAAACCTCCCACTGGGACAAAAGCTGAACTCATTCATTGTGAACTGGTGAGCTGTCTTGTGAGTTCACTCATAAAATAACCCAGGACACATCAGTGGAGATGAACTGTTTTTATCAGAATTGAAACTGGTGTTGAAATTATTTACCACAACTGTTTGACAAATTCCATTGTCCTGGAATTTGCTGATGTAATTTTTTTGGCATTTCTAAAACCCAGTTCGAACCTCCCGGCAGCTGCTGTGGAGGGGCTGTGACACCACCACTAGAGAGGGACAGAGACCGCGGGAGTGCTGAAGTGAGCCCGGAGAGCAGCGCAGGGGCCTGGGAATTCATTCCGGGATTCTGTGAGCCGGAGGGGCCAGGAGTGGGCGGCGGAGCTCCCCGAGGGCTCCTGCCTGAGGCCGGGTCCCCTCCTCGGCAGTGCCAGGAGGGCCTGCGGCAGCAGCAGCTGCTGGTTATCCAGCTGCAAGTGGAAAAGGCAATTAGGCAGCGTGAAGTGCTTTCTTCCAGAGCTGGGAGAATCAGCATTTACTTCCCAGACGTGTTAGTGGAAGGTGCTGAAGGATTCTGTTGCCCAGGGAGGGGAATTCATGGAGCAGGGAGGGATGATCTCTGTCATGGTAATAGCTCAGGGCTGGCAAATGTGGACTCGCCGCCAGCTTCGCCTCTGCCCTAGGGCAGGTCTCTGCGCTTTCCTTCTGGATCTTCCCTTGTAAAGTCGGGGTGATACTTTCCTTGTCATAAAATCCCACCCAGAAATACTGACTTCCAGAAATCCATTCTCATTTTGTGTCCCACTCTTAAGGCATCCTAGAGATAATTGCTTTCAGAAATTACTTTCTTTCCCCTGGAAAGAGCTCCATCCTGGAACAAAGAAATCTCTTCCAGCAGCTGAAGTAGTTGGGTGGGGGCAGGAAACTCTCAAAACCTGTTCAAAGCCAGAAGCCAAACACAAACCCTGAAGGATCCACACCCAAGGGCTGGGGCAGGGCAGGACCAGGTCCTAGATAGAGCCCAAACCCTCAGCCATCCTTCTCCCCCTCCTCTCATGCAATGGAGATTTTTAACCCTAATTTATTTGGTGAGGAGAGAAAAGCCAGGAGATTTAGCACATTTACAGCGTAGTTTCTTCCTGCACAGAACATCAGCTCAGGCTGAGCCACGCAGGACAGTCTGTGCCTCTGCCCTTCCAAGTAAATGTAGTTGCAGCTGAAGGACCCTTGTCCCTTCTCTCCAGTTGCTGAACCCCTGCCTGGGCAATCAGGACCTGCCACGGGGGCCTGTCCTGGTGTGGTGGTGACACAGAAGCAGGGATGTGGCTGTTGGTGTGCCCACCCAGGGCTCCCCCCCCCTTTCTCCACTCTCTGCCACCAAACCGGGTATGTCAAATCCAGACAGAACTGCTTTGTGCCCTGGGAATTTTTCATTGAGTTAAAGCTGGACTAAGGAGAGAAAAGGCAAAGCAGGATTTTGTTCTGCGCCCCCAGAGGCCATTGTCCACCTCCCCCTTCCCTTCCCTTCCCTTCCCTTCCCTTCCCTTCCCTTCCCTTCCC
>VYXF01000199.1:233795-251657 GCA_013397295.1 Polioptila caerulea
TGCCACACCTCTTGCTCCTGTGGGGAGCCCTGTGCAGAGCAAACCCTTGGGAAGTTCCTGGGGAATGATCTCCAGGAGTGTCTAACACTGGCTCCAGCATCTGAGAAGCCCGTTCAGTGCACAGTCCCTGAATCCAGAGGGAAATGCTGAATAAGTGAATTCTAAATCACATTCCCCCATCCCTGGTATGAGAGTGTGGCTCTGGGAAAAGTGCTGCCATCAATATTTTGTGTTCAAATACAGTTTTTCTCAGAGATAACATGGAGTGGCTTGTGCTTGCTCTCTAGAACTGGGGCTTTTGCAGGGTCGGGGACAGCAGTCACAACCTGCACACACAATAACCTCCTTTTCCTCATGGTGTGAAACTGGGATGGAGGAACAAAACCTACCAGTAAGGCCCTGAGCTGGTGAAGGAAAGCCCCAAACTCCCAGCTGGGACCGTGACACAGGGAACAGCCTTTTCCAGTAGGTACTGGATGCCAAAAGCTGTCACAGGAACCTCGGGTGCAGCTGCAGATTAAATTCCTTTCTTTTTTTCCTTGCAGATGGATTTTTCTATGTGCCCACAAAGTTCAGCACTGCTCTGGTCAAAACCCCACATGGTGGGGAGCTGGTTCAGACACTGGAGAACTTCGAAATGAAGGAAAAATGCTATTGTGTCTCCCAAGGGGAATTTTATTATGAAATTGTCCAGAGGTCTGCAGGACACAGAGAGGAGTGGCACACGGTAGGTTTCCAGGGGGTTGTCTCCTCTCTGGTAGGCTCAGCTGAGCCCTCATGCAGGGTTTGAGCTGCTGGGTGGATGCTCTAACATCGGCAGCTTCACATTAGCATCAAACTAGAGTGGTAAAAACCTCACACTTGTATTCTATGGACATAGCCCCTGTATTTTGCTGCCACTGATTCGTGCATACATCAGGGCCATAAAAGAACAAATGGCTTTTTCTTTGGAGTGATATTTTCTTTAAAAAATAATTAAGGAGCAATGATACTTATTTTAAAATATATTTAGTTGTTAGGTATGTCTTCAGTTCAACAGAGACACTACTATCTAGTTGAGTATACCTTTGTACACAGGGACCTCTGTCTCAGAAAACACTGCTATGGCCCCAAAATACTTCTTACCAGCTGTGCCTTGCTGGTGCCCTTCTTTGGGGATGGATGCTGAGCCTGAGGCTGGAGGGAGGGTGGAGGGTCCTGGGGTGTCCCTGCTGAGGTGCTGCAGGGGATTTTTGTGCCTTTGTTTTGCAAATCTTTGCAGGAAATCGATGTGGGAAGGTGCTTGGGCAGCTGCTCCTCGGGGGATCCCTGCTTGCTTAGGTAAGCACAGCTGCCAGGCTCCATCCGCTCTCCCTCCCACACATCCGCACCCCGGGCCAGGTGCCCCCGGTCCTCTCACCCAACACATCTGCGGCTCCCGGGCCGGGGGGACACGGAGCAGGGTTTGGGCAGCATCCCCAGCTCACCCACCACGCTGTGCTGTGCTGGGGAGAGAGCCAGACCTGCCATGATGGGGCTGAATTGGGCAGGTGGTTACAGAGCCTGTGGTGTCCCAGGACAGCAGACACAGATCCTGACTATGGCTTCTGCAGCCTGGAATGTGCCACTCCTGTCCCTCACCTGCTGGCAAAGCTGTGGAGCAGGAAGAGGAGGGGGTTGCTGGGGCAGGGTGGATCCAGGCAGTTGTTTCAGGCTGAAGGGGCAGGACTCTGTGTCGATTGTAGACAAAAAAATATGGGTCCTCAGCACAGGAAGGACATGGACAAGTTGGAGCCAATCCAGAGGAGGTCGTGGAGATGCTCCAAGGGCTGGAGCCCCTCTGCTCGGGAGCACTTCCTGAACTTCCTGGGAGAGTTGGGGATGCTCACCTGGAGAAGGCTCCAGGGAGAGCTCAGAGCCCATTGCAGGGGTAAAGGGGCTCCAGTAGAGCTGGAGAGGGATTGGGGACAAGGGATGGAGGGACAGGACACAGGGAATGGCTTCCACTGCCAGAGGGCAGGGCTGGATGGGATATTGGGAAGAAATTCTTGGAGGGTGGGGAGGCCCTGGCACAGGGTGCCCAGAGCAGCTGTGGCTGCCTCATCTCTGGGAGTGTTCCGGGCCAGGTTAAGATGGGTCTTGGAGCACCCTGGGATAGTAGAAGGTGTCCCTGCCATGGCAGGGGGTGGGATGAGATGGGCTTTACAGTCCCTTCCAACCTAAACCATTCTGGGATTCTTTGCATTCAAAGGGAAGCAAATCAAACCATGCAGGAAGAAAGACCTGCTCTGCTCAGACAGAGGGAGGTGACAGTTCACGAGTTACTCCAGGAGTAATGAATAGATGCTGCAGGAAAAAACTGCCTCCCTTCTCCCCTATCCTACTGCAGAGCATCTACCCTTCTCCCATGTGTGAGCAGAAGGTCCAGGATGTGGGGGGGCCGCACAGTATGGGATGTACTGGGGATATACTGGTTTTTCTTTGCACTGGGCGTCTGCTGGGGATGTACTGGGCATGTACTGTTTTTTCTCTAACTGCAGGGAGTCACAAGACGGAGAGGAATGCCTGGTTTGGGCACAAGCTGCCCCGGGACGCTGTGCCCCTCACGGCCATGAGATGGTTCCGGAGCCGCCAGGAACAAGTCCGCACCATCGCTTCCATCCGGGAGTGCAAGAGCCGGGGATAGCGGGGTTGGAAGCTGCGGGTGGGGCTCTTGGAGACCCCGCCAGACTGTCTGTAAGATATGTAAATGAGAGAAGGCTATTTTTTGAATAAAAGCTACTTTAACCAGCGGGTATAAGTGAACCCTCTACAAAATATTTTGCAGCTTGTAAAATAAACATCATGGGCAATTTGCAGGTCCTTGGGGCTCCGCTGTGCAGCTCCATGGCCCCTCTGCATCCAGCATCCCAGGAGGGTGCAGCTGTCTGGCACAGGCTGGGGGTGCACGGGTTGGCTGCTCCCGGTTACAAACTGTGGAGCCGGAGAAAGGAGAGGGAACCAAGGCAGGTTGGGGCAGAGCTGTGTCCTCTGCAGGCACCCCCAGATATCCTGTGGGACGTGCGGCTGGTGAGCTGGGAAGAGGATCTCGGGAATACAGAGTTTCCTCTCTCCATTAACTCCAGCCTGTCAGTGCTGCCGTGCCTGTTCTGCATAATTAACAGCCCTTTGGGTCGGAATAAACTGTAGGCACCGCTGGACATCAGCCTTCACCTTGTCTCCCATCAGGTGGTCCTAGCGGGGCTTCAGCTGGTTGATGAATTAGCTAATTAATGCTAATTTTTCCCATTCACTCCCATGGCATCTGTACAGTGTATCATGTCCACCTGCACCAGCTTGGTTTCTCTGTGACTGGGGAACAAGACCTAAAGAATTGGCTTTTATCCCACTACCCGGATATTTCATTAAGTTCAAGCATTCAGGAATTAGTAGCAAAGAAGCCAATAACTTTTAAAAATAAAGAAAGAAACAAACAAACCACAAAACAAAAACAAAGCTGGATTAGGGTGCTGCCGCTGCGGTGTGGCTCCACAGCCCGGGGCCGCAGCACCTCCGGCCCCTGCTCTGCCCCGTGGCCTCTGCTCCCCGTGGGACAAACAACCTGGGCTGCCCCTACCGAGGGAGGGGACCCCGGGCACCCCACCCCGCACACCTGACAGGGACATGGTATGGACACACCAGGGTGGCACTGAGCCCCTGCCACGATCCTCGCTCTCTGCAGCACGAGCTGCTGCAGCAGGACCGGGATGAGAAAGGGATGCTCACTTGATGGGCTGCATTCCTCCACACAAAGGTCCTCCGATTACTGCCATCATTAAAATCCAGTTAGTCTCCTACAGAGAGCAAATGCAGCCCAGCCAAGACCCTGACAAGGGGCTGGTGGCCCCAGACCCCTGTTTCCCCTGCCAGCCTCGGGAGTGCCTGGTGAGCCGTCCTCCCTCCCGCTTGTGTACTGGGGCTAATTGATGCAGGGGGCCCGGGAGCCGGGCTTCTCACCTTGTTAGCATGGCAATTAGCTCTCTTTACCCTCCTGATTGCTCCTGTGCATATTTCACTCCAGTCCAACTTTCCAGCGAGTTATAAATGCCGCACCGGGGAGGCCGGGGGAGTTGTGCAGGGACAGGGAGCACAGAGCCATGCTGGGGACTGTCCTGCTGCTGCTGGCCCTGGCCAAGACGGCATGTCCGAGCCCAGCCAGCGTGGCGAGCCGGCGGGCTGAGGCGCTGAAGAAACTCCTGGAAGTCTTTGGCATGGAAGACCCTCCGGCCCCCCCAACTCACTTCAAGCAGCCGCCCCAGTACATGGTGGATCTATTCAACACTGTCGCCAATGCGGATGGTGTCACCAAGAACCCTGACATCCTGGAGGGCAACACCGTCCGCAGCTTTCGGGATAAAAGTAAGGAAGGGGGGGTCCCTGTGGTGCTGGGATGCGGCTGTGGGGAGGGGCTGAATGTGGCCGGGGGCGGTGCCGTGCCTGGTTTTGCTTTTCTCAACGAATCGTTCTCTCCAGCCCACAGCGAGGAGATGCGGTTCCTGTTTGTCCTCTCCAGCGTGGCCAAGAACGAAAAGATCCTGACGGCAGAGCTGCACCTCTTTCGCCTCTGGCAGAGGGTCACAGATGGGCCCAAAAGGCACCACTTCTGCCAGGTGAGGAGAGGGATGGGGATGGGGGATGGCGCTGTGCCCCAGCCTGTGCCCAGGGATACCACGGGAACACGGCCTGGCTCTAGGATCACACGAACAAATGTTTCCTAGAGAATCACGATTATTTAACTGTGACATGTTCTTAAATATCCTTCTGGCTTGTGTAAACATCAGCAAAGGCACACCAAGGTTGTTACAGATCCATGCTGACAATTCCCCATCTTCCCCCCACACCTCTGTCCAGGGTCAACCCCTTGGGCAGAATACACCAGGGTGACCACCTTTTGTCTTCCCCAGGTCAGTGTGTACCAGGTGCTGGAGAAAGACAAGCCAGACACTCCTGAAGGGAAGAAGCTGCTGGCAGCACGGCTTGTCACACTGCAAACCTCGGGCTGGGAGGTCTTTGCCATCACACCGGCTGTGAGTCACTTTTCCTCTGTTTGGGCAGCACAGAGGGAATCCTGGGGTACAACATACAGGAGGTTTTTTAACCCATTTCGCCCCCAGCAGCCTTTCAGTCTCCAGTGTAATTTCTTGTCTGCAGTCTCTGCAGTGACATGGGGGGATACATCCTCTGGGAAGGGGAAGAGAAAGTCCTGCCAAGAGCCCTGGGGGCTGCTTCATCCTTGAACTTGTCTCACTGCTCTGCAGGAAGTGCTGCTGCTGGCTTCTGCCACAGTGTCCCCTGTGCTTCAGCCCCAGAGCAACCTCTTCCCATTGCACACAGAGTGTGGCCTCAAGGGGTCCTGGCTCACGATGTCCTGCTGCTGGCCTGGGACCTGCCTGTGGGAACACCAGCACAGTGCCTGTCCCGGTCCGTGGTGACACTGGTTCGGTTCCCCAGGTTCGCGACTGGACCCAAGATGAAAGCAGCAACCAGGGTTTGCTGGTGACAGTCCAGGGCATGGGGGGGAGCCCGCTCGAACCCCCACCACTGCAGTTTGCATCTGGCCGGGGCCACCATGAGAGCAAGAAGCCCATGCTGGTCCTTTTCACGGACGATGGGCGCCGCGGAGCATCGCTGCCCACAGCTGGCTTCCCAGGTGGGTCCCACATGCCTGGCACAACTCCCTTGGTGCCAACATCCTTTTTGCAGGGGGTGCTCTCCACATGTGGGCTCCTCAAATCCAAACCTCCTTCCCTGGATGCTGGGAGAGGCTTTCTCCTTTCTGGTGTAGCCTGCTCAGGGGTATTGCCTGCTTGCAGATGTGAAACTGGATTTGAGTTTAGCCATGTGAGGCTGTCACCTCCTGGTGGCTCTCTCTGGGCTGGTGACAGGCTGTGACCAGAGGGTTGGAGACAAAACCTGTGGGGAGGGGTGGCCTGGGGGGCTGCAGTATTTTCTTCCTCCACCCAAGCTCACACAGTGGCCAATGCTCCTTTCTGACAGATTTAAAGCCTCAGGCTCCTGATCTCCCTGCCAAGATGCCGATGCCCGAGCTGGGCAGATCACGCAGTACACGCTCACTGGATCGGCTCCAGCCCTGCAAGAGGCATCCCTTGTCTGTGGACTTCGAAGAGATTGGCTGGTCTGGCTGGATCATCTCACCACGAGGGTACAACGCCTTCCACTGCAAAGGCTCCTGCCCCTTTCCTCTGGGAGAGAACATGCGGCCGACGAACCACGCCACCGTGCAGTCCATCATCAACGCCCTAAAGCTGAGTGAGGGTGTCAGCAGCCCCTGCTGTGTGCCCGACAAGCTCTACTCCATCAACCTCCTCTACTTTGATGATGATGAGAATGTGGTCCTCAAGCAGTATGATGACATGGTGGCTGGGAGCTGCGGCTGCCACTGAGGCAGGAGGAGCAGGGGGCTGGAACACCGCTGCAGTGGGGGCTGCACCTGCTCCCTACAGAGCATCAGTGGGGTCTCTGTCCCACAAACCCTAAAAGAGACTGGGATGGGCATAGCAGGAGGTTACTGGGTCTGCCCTGAAAGGTGTCACCCTGTGACAGGGCCAGCCCAGGAAAGCTCAGGGCCAAGCTCTGATTAAACTAACCCGAACGAGCCCATGTGAACCAGCAGCTCCAGGGCAGCAGCTCCATTTTGGGGTGCCCTGTGCGAGGGCATGTGTGTCTCTGCCCATGCAGAGGCTCCTGAAGGCTGTACTATATGTACATAGCAAGAGCACTAATATATGACAGAAATTGCCTGTACAGTGTCATGTAAATCTCTGTACATTACTGCATTGCTGTGACTTGTAAAATTAATTCAGAGCAACTATTTAAAAGTGCCATTCTCCAAGCCTGCCTGTGGACTCTGAACTGCCAGGAGTGGGGCAAGCAGATATCCTGCAGGGACAGGGAAGGGGGTGCACATGGAGAGATGAAGATCCAGCTGCAGCACAGTCTCCAGGGGCAAGGGGACGAGGTTGGTGTGCCCCATTCCTTGAAAGTTGAATGATCTCAGGATCCATCAGCCTGCAACTGGGGGTGCAGGGAGGTGAGCAAGTGATGGAGGTGCTTGGGGGAATGTGGTGACAGGGTCTGGGGTGGGACAGGGGTGTGTCTAGAGGTGCCTGGAGCTGCTGCTGCTGGGGTGGGTGGTTGGGGGCTGTCATGGTTTAACCCCAGATGGCAACTAAGCACCATGCAGCCACTGGCCTCTCCCTCCACCCCACTGGGATGGGGAGGAGAATCAGAAGAAAAGGTAAAACCTGTCGCTTGTGATAAGGAAAGTTCAATAATGGAAATAAAATACAGTAATATTTAATAATAATTGTAATTAAAAGGGACACACCAAAAGGAGGGAGTCATAAACCCCAAGACAGACAAGTGATGCCGAATACCCCGTTGCTCAGCACCCACTGATCTGTGCCCAGACTGTCTCCTAGCAGCAATCAGCTGCTGGGAGATCACTGTGTGATCAAGGTTATTCTCATCCTAAATCTAAAATACAGCATTGTACCAGCCACTGGGAAGAAAATTAACTCTATTGCAGCTGAAACCAGGACAGTGGGGCAGGAGAGCTCTGGGGGAAGATGGTCAGAGGAAACTGCTGTGCTCAGAGAGAATGTTCCTCATGGAAGAGAAATGGGGTGGAAACCAGAGGTGCCCAATGCTATGGGGTCAGATCAGCGCTGGCGAGGTGTACAGAGGGTGGGTGTCAATGTGGGTTACTGGGGAGTGGGTGCAGGTGTTGGTGGTTAGGGCAGGGGTCCCTTCACACCTGCTGGCACAGTCCCCTTGTCCCCTGCAGTCCAGCTCTCAGTGGAAGTGTGGATGTCCCTGCCAGAACACTCAGCTCCTTCAAGTCTTTTTCAAGTTTCCAATGTCAACTTAGCCACAGCCCCAGGCTGATACCAGGAGTCCCCTGGCACCTCTGCATCTCCAATCCCAGCTCACAAGTGAATGAATCACACTCAGGACTGGCTGGAACCAGTTTCTTCCCCCCTGCTCACCTGGAAGCAGCACCAGCAGCTGTTGGTCCTTCCCCACGCCAACCCTCCCTGCAGCCCAAGGTTCCTCTCTTCATCTCACCCAAGGGAAGGGGGTATCCCTTCAGGAGGCCCATTGACTGGACATGGTCCTACACTGGAGGGCAAATCCTTCCCCTGTGACCCCCAGACATGTCCCCCACTGCCTCCCATGATGTGAACACAGATGCAGAGCCAACTGGTGTGTCCTGATCATATGTACATCCCAGCTCCAGTTCCAATGCACCAAGGCCCAGGCACTTCATTCCCAAACTAATGCATGGACAGGCTCATCTGCATCCTGACAGCCCTGTCCTTGCACTGATGGACTTGTAAGCCCTGGGGAGATGTCCCCTCCTCACCCCAAACGATGAGCAGTTTACTGAATCACACACAGTGGCTGGACAAGAATCCATGACAATGAAGGTTTGGGCCTGGTTTATTAAATGCCTGTTCCTGGAGGTGCTCTGGCTACAAGCTCTGTATGCCTATAGTGCCTGTGGATCCAATCACAGCAGCACCCTGAGTCAAGACTGTGCCCCAAACTCCAGAGCACTGGGAAGAAGAGCAGATTTGGCTGGAAGGATGCATGGCTGTAGCCTTTCCTCTGGGCCTTCACCCAAATCTCTACACTGGATTAGGCCTGGGCTGCTTGGCTGGGAGGGAATCATGGGGCCCTGGGCAGGGGAAGCCTGTGTGTCTCACTCAGAGGGGAATAGAGCAGCACCTGCACATGTCACACTGGGCTACCTGCCTCAGACAGGTGACAGTTCAGTCCCAGATCTCACTCCCTGTGATGTCAGGGTGCCCCTTGCCTCAGCCCATGGCAGACAAACATCCTGCCCTGGCTGTACAGCTCCTGAGCCGCCTCTGACTGACTGCTCTGTGGGACAGCAGTGTCCGGCTTGCAGAAGTGAGGGAAGTCCCAGCTGGCAGCAGCCCCTGTGCTACAGCAGAGCCCCAGCACTGTTGTGACTCTGCCCATAGCTCAGAGCCTCCTTGGGGGAACAGGACCTACTGGGAGGATGGCCAGGGCAGGGGATATCTGCGGGGTGGGGAGCCTGTGGTCAGCGGTGATAATAGGGGTCAGCTCTCCAGCACTCTGAGAACTTGCGCAGGACTCGCTCCTTCAAGCGGATCCTCCTGGAGAGCTGAAGTGACTGGCTCATCTCATGCGCCTTCAGCTTGGCATAGTAGTCAGAAAATTTGTTGTAGAGGATGGAGATGGGCATTCCATTGAGGATGATGCCAAAGGAGATGCAGACAAATGCTACCATCCTGCCGAGTATTGTGTCAGGCACAGTGTCTCCGTAGCCCACAGTGGAGAGGCTGACCTGTGCAGGGACAGAAAAGGTTAAAATCTCACAGGAACAAGCCCAGCAGACTCCACCGGCTGGTGCTGGAACTCACTCCCTCCCGCCCCTCTATGGAGCCGCTTGTCCTCTTCGACCAGTGCCAGACCCTGACCCTGATGGCAGCTGAGCTGTCCTCTCTCCAGAGCCTGCACGGCCAGGGCTCCACTGTCCAGGCTGTGCCTAGCAGGCCTGGAGAGGGCCTGAAGGAAAGGGTTGGCTGAGCCCCAGAAGCACAGATCAGAGGCCGGATCCTGCTCCCTCACTGCTTTGTGTGTGTCTCTTCAAAGGCAGCTGGACACCCTCGAGCTGAGCCTTTCCCCAGCAGTCGGTGTCTGCCAGAGTTTCCTTTCCCCTCAGAGCTGTGGCTCCAGAGCTTCCTGGCTGTGAGCTGCCTGATCCCAGACAAAGAAAGCTTCCGGGCTCCTCCCTCCACGGGAAACAGAGGCACTGCCTAGGAATGAACCTTGCTTGGTAAATGGGGAGCAGAGCTATGGGGACACGGTGAGAGCTGAGGCCAGAGAGGTTTGGGCTTGGCAGGGAGCTGTGCTCCCAGGGACAGGCTCAGCCTGGGATATTGAAACGCTTGAACCTGGTAATGGTGCTGAGTGATTTTGCCCTTCCTCAAGGAGGAATGAATTTGAAGCAGATAGCCTTTGGTGGCCTAAGGGGATTATAAGAACAGAAGTGATCTGTGGGATCATTTAATCTGTAAATCAAAATGCCCTCATAACCTGTGGCTCTCAAGTGCTTTAGCTGCTCCCCATCTCAGAGGTAATCCCAGGTTTATTATAGTGCTCAGCTCTGCAGAGCTGCCGGCTCCTGGCACAAGCAGGGCAGCAAACAGGCAGCATACCCCAGTCTGTGTCCACTCTCATGACACAGGCTGAGGCACAGTGTGACTCTGGGTCCCACATGCAGCCCTGGGTTACCCATCTCAGACCCACAAGCTCTTGTGCCTCTCATGGTTATGAGCTCAGAAGGGCTGCAATGCTGCCCAGGCCTCAGGCTGTCCAGAGTGGCTGTCCCCATGCCCACAGGCTGCATCCACTCAACACTTGGGTCCCATGACAGATAAAGCTGAGTAACATCCCCCTTCTTCAACTCAGGCCTGGAGGTTCACAAGCCACCACCTCTGTCCCACCATCCCAACACAGCACCAGCTTTTGAGCCTCTGAGCTCAGTCCAAACCTCTTGATTTCTTTTCTCAGAGCATGCAGGGCTCCTGGCCACCATTACTGAGCTGGTAGGAAGGTTGGGCCCTTCCTGCCTCCTGGCCAGCAGCAGTGGTGAATCTCCTGAGCACCCCACCCACACCCCTCTGGAAGAAGCTGCCCACGCCTTACCGCTGCCCACCACCACGCGCAGGGGATACTGGTGAAGCCAGTTCCGGGGACGTCGTGTTCCACCGAGTGTATGAGAGCAGAGAAGGTGAAGACCCCCATGGCAATGAAGAGGAGGAGGCAGCAAACCTGCTGGTAGCACTGCCGCATGGTGAAGCTGAAGGCCCGGAGGCCGGTGGAGTGACGCGCCAGCTTGAGGATGCGGAAGATCCTCATGAGCTTGATGAGCTTGAGGACTTTGCCCAGCTTGCTCACATTCTCCACCTTGTGCAGCTCCTCGTGGTACTGCATGTCTCCATCCTCCAAATTTTCAAAGAGGATCTGGATGTAGAAGGGCAGGATGGCCACCAGGTCTATAGCATTAAATGCTGCCCGCAGAAAGTTCTTGAAGCTGGAGGAGGATATGAGCCGCATGAGGTATTCAGAGGTGAAGAAGATGGCACAGATCATCTCCATCTGTTCCATCCACATTTTCCCTGTCTTGTTTTTCATCTCCTCCACTGTGCTCAGCGTCATGCCCACAATGGAGATAAGCACAAAGAAGCTCGACATGACAGCAATGATCTTGGCTGGGACAGAAGAGTATGGGTTCTCAATGAGGTTCCAGACCATCTTCCGAAACCCACCCAGAAATTTGCCATCAAACTGTGCCCCTGACTCCAAGGGCTCCAGTTCTGCCTCCAGCTCCTTCTCTATTTTCAGGTACTCACTGAGTTCATCTCGCTTTTCCTCGAACAGGATCCGGCAGCAGCGTTGGGAGTATTTCAGATGGATTCCCCAGTACTCTATTTCCTCCACAAAGTTACTGGGGCACATCTCATCCATCACCCACAGGACCCCACTGCGGTAGAAGTGGAAGATGTAGTGGAAAATTGAAGGATCTCTATCAAAGAAGTATTCATTCTTCTGCACCAAGTAGTCATCACAGAGCTGAAGCTTCTTAACAGGGTCTGTATAGAGGGCCAGCTTCCCAAGCCGAGTGATGGGATACTGGGCCAGAACCTTGTAAGCTATCTGGAACAACTTGCCACCCACGTTAATGTTGAGCAGGTACTTGTTCCTTTGGATGGGAGTCTGGCTCTTCTCCTGGTTACCATCTGCCACGTTCTGCATGGAGTTCCATTGCCTTACCAGGCTGTCCTGTGCAAACGGGATATAGGATTCCTCCTCCTCCGGGGTCCGGCAGCGGCCCCGGTGATCCCCTATCTTCAGGCTGGCCGAGAGACTCGCGCGCCTGCTCCACTGCTGCCTCATGCCCAGCCTTCCCAAGTGGTGACTCCAGTTACAGGGCACAGGACAGCAGCGCTGGCTTCATGGGAACGCTCCCGCTGGGCACATGCTGACTGGGATGAGGGCGGCGAGCTCGGGGCAGCGGAGTGGCTGCC
Organism: Polioptila caerulea; assembly: GCA_013397295.1. Taxonomy (NCBI): domain Eukaryota; kingdom Metazoa; phylum Chordata; class Aves; order Passeriformes; family Certhiidae; genus Polioptila; species Polioptila caerulea. Next base: position 245,918 of record VYXF01000199.1, read on the forward strand.
CGAGGGGCACAGCTGTGTCCTGGTGCCACGTGGCACCTGCCGAGGTCCCAAAGCCGATTGCTGATCAGATTGGGGTTTGCATCGTAGCAGCCGGAGGCGGCCAAGTGCTTGCTCCTTAAGACACTAATGAGATTGAGGCACTAGTCCTTTATGTAAGGAACTATTTCTAGCTCTGCACTTCTTTTCCCTTATTTTGTTCTTATTATATGCTGTTTGCATTTGTTGAATGCTGTTTCCTGGAAGGACATCCATGACAAAAAACTGGAAACAGCACAAACTTTCTGCAATTTACCCTCCGTTGGTGGGACAGGAAGGTGCAGACATGGAGCATTTGCATTGGCTTTGTACCCCCACACCAGATGCTGCTCTTGGCACCAGCCCTTTGTTAAAGGCTAATGCAGCTGCCCCAGCTGTCAGCTGTCACAGCCAGGGAAGGGACATTGTCATGACCTCTCAGCTCACCCCTCAAGTCCCACAGTGCAGATTTAGAGGGGATAAGGTGAAGGAACCACCTGCACCTCCACACAGTGTTCGACAAGATCCCCTGAAGGACAGGCTGCCCCTGTGCCCCTGCCCTGTGCCATAATATTGCCTTCAACCCCGCGACTCACCCAGTTACGGACAGAAACAGGAAACAGGACACTGGAAATGCAAGTAGGCAGTAAAAGTTCCTCTGAACTTTTGGAACTGAAAAGGAGGAAATAATCCTTTGGATCTGCAAGTGTTGCCCTGATTTCTTCAGTTTTCTGATGCACTTTACAGCATGATGTTTTTCATAGTTCGTAATTCTTTCTCACCCACGGGTGTTGTAATTAAAAGCATGTTTATGTTAAGATGCAGTTGTTTACATACTTTCTCCTGGAGTAAAAAACAACTGATGGGCAGTTGTCTTGACCAGTGGGATGGGAGAGGTCTCAACCTTCTCCTCCAATCCCTGGTCTGTGTAGAAATACTATAGAGTCAGACGTTGTAATAAAATTTTTTATGCTTTTTCACCAGACAGTGTCTGTGTGTGTCATTGCATGTCCAACAGCAACATGCGAGTAAAAAGGGAACCAAAATTAAACAGGCTGATCTTTGAAGTCTTATCCTGGAATATGATCCCACTTCAAGACGTAAAACATCACATTGATCTCCAGGAACTGGTCTAATTAAATACAGAGACGTGGAGCACAAAGATACTCCTGGCCTGAAAAACAGCTCAGGCTCCACTACAATTGAGGTCTCTGAGCCTGGGGATTAGAACAAAATAAAAACACTTCTAGCACCGGACAGAAGAAAGGAAATTGCTGTCAGAAGCACAGCCCCAAGTTCTGGCACAAGATCCATTAAATGTGTTTCTTTCAACCCTGAAGCACTCAGCTCATGGAGCAGAAAGCAAAACCTGCAATGTCTTGTGAGTTCGCCCCAGGGCCTCACTCCCCATTGCAAGGAGCAAGAGCTCTGCCTTGTTCTCTACCACAGAACAGCCGGGCTCAGCGTGGCAGCTGCAGCTCAGAGCATGATCTGGGACCGGCTGGTGACAGCTGACCTTGGCCACATGGCCCTGCCAGCACCAGCACCTCAACTGCCCCCCTCCGTCCTGGGACTTCTGGAGCCCTTCCCGCACCACTGTGCTTCCCACTTTGTGCTCTGCTCTGGCAAAGAAGGGACAAGTTAATGTGTTTTTTTCATCTTGCTTTTAGCTGAGCTCCCCACTTGTCCCCGGTTCAACAGTAGCACCTCTGGTGCTACTGTGGCATCTGTTCCTCCTGTCCCCACCCTCTCTGTTTGCTTTGCTTCTATATTTAATTTTCTCTGCTACAGCTGGCATGTGCTGGAGTTGCATCTGTCCCAGGCAGGCACAGCAGCATTGGTTTCCCCACAGAATACCACACCAGCCCACCCACCCCAAGTCCTCTTTCTCAGGACGTGACAATCCAAAGGTGATGCAGCCCCTGGCCTCCCAAATACAGAATCCATGCAAATACACCTATCCAGGAAAAAGAAAAACTCCGGAACTTGGTAATTTCACATTCTTTATTCTCCTATGTCAGTCACCACAGCTATCTCTGTCTGTCCCTATGGAAACAGAAGGTTGTGCGTGCCCTTGCAAATGACTCCTCGGTACTAAAAATAGCAGCTCTGGAATAACTCAGGACTCCATACCACATATAGAAGTTTCTCCCATGGGGTATGGCAGCACTCACACGCTACCCAGAAGCGAAGACTCCTACTCCAAGGCTAATGACTGGTGTCTGCTTGGCAAGCCAAGTTCCCACCTTTAAGGCACAGAGGTCAGCAGCCAAGGCAGCAGCTTGGCACACTGAGTGAACACTTGTGCAAGGTGCACGTGGCCAATACTGAACCAGAGGCACTAATCTGTCCCTGCACAGTCAGTTCTGAGAGGTGCTCAGCACTGAGTCCTTTGGCTGGGGTTCCACATGCTACACAGGCAGTGTCTGACCCAAGACATGACTTATTTCCCAGGACACCTCTGCTAGACCAAGATGCTCAGAGCCCTGTCCAGCTTGGTCCCAGGGATGGGGCAGTCACAGCTGCTCTGGGTAACCTGTGCCAGGGCCTCACCATAAAACCCTCCTTCATGTCCTACCTAAGCCCACCCTCTGTCAGCTTGTACCTGATGGCCCTTGTCCTTACAGGCCTTGCTGAAAAGCCCCTCTCCGCCTTTATTACAATCCCCCTTTAGACATGGACAAGACACAACAAGGTTCCCCAGAGCCATCTCTTCTCCAGGGTTTGCCCTAAGAAAGGTGCAGGACCTTGCACTTGACCTTACCAAACTTCATGAGGTTCTTGGGGGCCTGAAGGTCCCTCTGGATGATATCTCCCTCCCCAGCTGCACTCCTCAGCCTGGTCTCATCCTCAGACTGGCTGAGGGTCCACTTGATCCCACTTTACACACCACTGATGAAAACACAGAATAGCACCGGTCCCAGTAGGGACCCTCAAGGGACACCACTCATGTGAGAACAGTTTTAAGGAAGACACCATTAAGAGTGTTAAGAGGAGCCCCATGCCCCATACAGCACTGGGGTGGGCAGAGCAGGTCTGCCAAGGATGGAGATGTTTGTGGAAGGGAGTGTGAAAGGAGCAGCAGGAGCCCAGGGCTGAGGAGCTCCTTGCCCCACATGAGCTCGGGTGACAGCACAGCAAAGCCAGAGCAACTGTTACCCCCATGGTGGCACTGTCAGTAAAAGCCTCCCATGCATGGGACCGAGCAGCATCAAACATTTGTGCAAACATGGAGTATTTATCTGATCTATGCAGCTAGTGAGTGCCTATGGAAATAGATGAGAAAGCTCCTGTTCCCTGACAAAATCCAGGGGGAAGAATGGGCAGATGAAATTAGGCTCTTGGCTGAAGTGGAAGGACACAGTTAAACAGCACCTGGCATTTCAAGAAGAAAAAACATCTTTGGGTCCGAGGCCACGCTGGTGGGCATCAACAGTAACGACTGTCATGCAGAACAATGAAGACATTTCTACCACCTTAGGGAGGGCTGATGTGACAGTGCCAGGGAAGGTCCCATGCTATTTCTGGAGCAAGAGTAGTCCTACAATCTAAGACCCATTTACAAAGGGAGCATCTTCTTGGTATTCCAGTGTAATAACCCAGATTTGAGAGCTGATGTCCAATTCAGTCAGGCTTTGTGGTGAGCAGGAGACAGACCAGGCTAGTCCCACGTTATCACCTTGGGATAGGGATCCCTGTTATAAAGCCAGAAAAACACCTGGTTATTGACAGTCCTTTGCAAAGAAACCTAGTTTGACTTCAATTTATGCAAAGTGGAGGAAAAAATCCTACACCAGAAGATCAGTATCTCAGCAGGACTGCTCCATGTCCAGCAGGGAGGAAACGGGAGAGTTCTGCTGCTGCAGGGCAGACTGAAACCCCATGCACCTGGCTGGCAAGCATCAGGGAAGCTGGGAAAACATACCCCCACAGGGGAAAGCTCCAGAAGCCAGAAACACAGGGCAAGAAGGAATTTCTCCCCCAGGAACATGGAGCACATGGGATGCAAAAGACTTACCCTTCAGGGCAAGGAGCCTTTCTGGCTCTTGTCAGGCATCAGCTGTTCCCTGGATGCTTTTTCAAGACTGAAGGTGTCAGATCTGCATTTTGCTTTGGACAGACCCCACACAGCAACAGAACCTGCAGCTACCAGGATGATCAGGAGCCCTGGAGAGGAGAGTGCACAAGCAGAGACCCATTCACTGCCCTGGTGTTGGGACAGAGCTCTGATGCTCAACACCATGAGCCAACAGCCAGAGATGAGAAGTGTCCCTCGAGGGCAGGGGACAGAAAGAGAAGAAGTGAACTAGTGCCAGATTGCATGGAATCACCTTTCCAAGGACACAACACACCCAAGGCAGAGCAATAATTAAGCTGTGGTGTCAAGCCACCCTTAGCCCTCCCAGCCCAGTAAAAGCAGCTACTGATAAAGGTCTGGAATTGACCTCATCAGGACACTCAATTTATAGCCCAAGGCAGGTAGGTCCAAGACCATGTGCAACACTCTTGACTCTCACATACCTGCAACAACCAACATCCATGTGTAACCTTGACTCCTTGATGGCACAGAGACCTCAGGCTCAGGTGTAGCTGAAAGCTCTGTGAGCAAAGAGAAACAAGTCCATGAGGCTTCCAGCTCACCTTATGGTCAGCACTCAAAGCAGTCTTCATACCCGGCTGAGTTGCCAGCTCACCTCAAGAGCACCAAGAGGCTTTTTTCAATTTAAGCAAAACCTTATCTGCTGCTGTGATTAACCCACACTGAAGGAAAAAAGTCCGACTGGGAAAGGTGGGAAATTTCCCACCTGGAGCTGGAACTGCAGCATCCCAGCCTTGTGGCACTGAGAAGCCACAGGTACAACCAAAATGAACCTCTTCACCTCACCTGCCAATTGAACAGGTGCAGGCATCACATCTGCTGTAATATCCCTCCTCTACACACCCTCGGAAACCCCCGGGTGAGGGAAGTCAGAAGTGCCCTCCCAAGCATCCCAGACAGCCAATGGGTCTGATAAAGGATGCTCCAGAGCCGAGTAGCTCTGGTACCAACAGTACTGGGGCGCAGACACAGCCGGACACAAGCCCAGACAGTTTCTGCAGCTCCTGGCCAGCCCTGATGGCCCAGAACTTCCTCCTCATCCTCTTCCCTTCAGCCTGTCCATTCCCCAGAGAAGCTCGGGAGGTGGAGAGATTCCAGTGTCTTCTCGGAGGAGCTGCTGGGAATTGCATGTTCTGTTAGAAGGAAGGAAATACTTCAAAGGCCCTTCCCGAGTGAGCCTTGGGGGACATCATCGACGTCCCCACCAGAGGAAGCTGAAGGCGCGGGTGCTCCGTAGCGCTTCCTCCACTCACAGTGACCCGCGGTACCCGCAGCTGCCCCGGATCGACCGGAGACGGCAGGGAACAAAGGCGTCTGCCCGGCTTGCCGCCCCCGCCCGCACCCCGGGGCCTCGTACCTGTGTGCGGCACCGCCGAGCTCCTCGGCGGGGTCACCGCGGGGTCGCCGGGACTCGGCTCCACCACAGTCGCGGTCCCGCAGCCCCACTCGTCTCCGCCGTCCTCACAGTCGGGGTGACCGTCGCAGCGCCAGTCCTGGGGGAAGCAGACAGCGCCGGGCGCGCACTGGAACTGGTCCGGGTGGCAGCGGGACAGGGCGGCTGTGGGGGACGGGCGCATGAGAGGAGGCTGTGGGGCCCAGCGGGGAGAGGAACCCCCGCGCCCCACA
>VYXF01000199.1:256016-270221 GCA_013397295.1 Polioptila caerulea
TCCCCAGTCCTTCTCCAGCTCTCCTGGAGCCCCTTTAGGCCCTGCCAGGGGCTCTGAGCTCTCCCTGGAGCCTTCTCCTCTTCTGGTGAACACTCCCAGCTCTCCAAGCCTGGCTCCAGAGCAGAGGGGCTCCAGCCCTTGGAGCACCTCTGTGGCCTCCCTTGGACTCGTTGCAACAGGTCTTTTCTTGGTGGCCCCAGAGCTGGACACAGATGCTCCAGGTGGGGTCTCACCAAAGCAGAATTAGTGAACTTCCTCCCACCTCACATATTTACAAAGAAACATAGACCCAAACAATCAGTTCCACATTCTTCTGTCAATCTGGGTAACTCTCCACTGCCGCTGAGCGCGTTCTGTGTTCCTCGTACAGATCAGAACAGGGCTGACTCCGCTCCGCGGCGGCAGCGGCGCAGCACCGCCCGCGTCAGACCTACCTGCCGGCCTGTGCCCCCGCGGGCAGAGTTCTCTGCGCCGCAACCACCACCACAGGCGGCAGCGACTCCCGCCGCCCATCCCGGGTGCAGTAATAGTTATCGGCGAGTTTGTGGCTGGGGCCCACGGGGAGCCGCGGCGGTGGCTGGGTCCTAGGCAGAGAACGACCCGACCGTCACCGGCGGGGCCGGGGAGGGAGCGGCTCAGCGCCCCACCCGCCGCCCGGCCCGGCCCCGGCACCTCTTAGCGATCTCCTCGTAGCGCAGCTGCAGCTTCGCCTGGAGATCTCGCTGCAAGGCAAGGCCAGAGCAGCTCAGGTGGGGCTGCCTTCCTGCGCCGGAGGCTCCGCGGAGCCGGGGGCGCAGCGCAGCGTCCCGCGGGGCACATGAGCCACGAGCCGAGAGTTGTTCTTACCCCCGCCAGGAAGTTGCGGAGCCGCTGGATCAGACGAGTTGCCGTCGCCATCTTGGCTGCGCTGAAGGGCAGGGGCGCGAGGGGCGCCGGGAGAGCGCGCGCGGAACGCTGGGTCTCGCGAGACTTGGAGCTATATAAGGCGACGCGAGGGATTACTGCTTTCTTCAACGTCACGGAGCCGCCATGGACACGAGCCGCGTGCAGCCCATCAAGCTGGCCAGGGTGGGTAGTGGTGCCGGGCTGGGCTCCGCCGGGCCGGGCCGCGGCATCGCGCTGACCCTCCCCTCTGTCCCCGCAGGTTACCAAGGTGCTGGGCCGGACCGGCTCTCAGGGGCAGTGCACTCAGGTGAGCGGGCCGGGCTGGGCGGGCGCGATGCCGCGGGCGGGCCCGGCCAGGCTAACGCGGTCCCGCCCCGCAGGTGCGCGTGGAGTTCATGGACGACACGAGCCGCTCCATCATCCGCAACGTGAAGGGGCCAGTACGCGAAGGCGACGTTCTCACCCTGCTGGAGTCGGAGCGCGAGGCTCGGCGGCTGCGCTGAGCGGGGCCCCGGGCCGCCCCTGATGCCGGATCGTCCACTGAGGGATGGATCCTGGCGCAGCTCGTTCGGCCGTGGGGCGCGGGTGGCGAGGAGCATGGCGGCAGTGTCACTGAAATAAATAGTTTTTCCAGTATCCTCTTTCTTGGGTTTCACTCATCGAGTGCTGTCTGACACCTCTGGTTTGTCTCACACTTGCCGCTTTCCTCGGATTCAGTAGCAACATGCCCGCCTTGTTACTAGGGTTACGCAGTGTCTTCATTGTATTATCACCGTGTTGTTGCATCTTTACTGATCTGTCTCAACAAAAGTGATTCTGTGTTGATTATAGTAGCGTTAATCCTGACCTTCCTGGTAAGCGATTTTCTCTATGTGATGGTGAAGTGGCACTGGAAACTTACTGGACTTCAGTGGAATTTATTCACAAGTTAAGTCAAGCTTGTTGCCATCTTGCAAAGCAACAGCCTGCTGCTTCTATCTGACCTCAGTAAACTGCTCAGTGAATGCTGCCATAAGTACACCTATGTGCTGTCCTTTTGGAAGGCACCCACACAGAGCAAGTGCTTGTCACTCTTTGATTTACTGACTTCTCCATCTCACTTTCTTTGGCTTTTCCCTCCTCCACAAAATCAATTAGCAAGATGTGTTGTTTTAGGATATACATAAATCTAAAGTAGGGCTGGAAAGTTTAGAATGAGCCTCAAAACTGTGCTGGTTCAAGGGCAGGTTTTTAAGGACTGGTGTTTTTTTATCTGCTTATAGAGTAGTCCAGGTTTGTGTTGTGTTTGGGCAGAGTCAGATCTGCAGCCTCATGTATGGTTTCTGATGGGAGTGTTTTTTGTCTACAGTGTCCTGCGGTTGACTGAGGGCAGTTCAGTGGCAGCTGTGTCTGAGGATTTGGGTGTCCTAAAGCTAAGCAGAATACTGCTGGGACAGATGTGCAAAATGTTGAACTGGAGCAGTTACTGAGGATTGTTGTAGGGCTGATGTTAGAGTGTTTGTGGGATTTGTCTTTTCTGCTAGTTTTAGTTGTGCCCTGTGCAGCTCATGGGCAACATGGTATGAGGAGTTTTTGCCATGGAGAAAGCCCTGTGTTTGTGCTGTTGCTTGGTGTAATTTGTGATTTTTTGGGGCTTTCAGTTTCAAGAGAATTAGCACAAGGCTGTGCTCCCTGGCTTGTGTGACGCAGCAGACCTCAGAACTGGTCATGAGTGCCAGAAGTCCTCTCAGAGTTCATTTCTATGGCTGCTGTTCATTCCCTCACAGCTTCATCAGTGACCCAAGAGTGTTTGCTCTGGCCACTGCCAGCCTGGAGTGCTGGGTGACAGAATGGCTTAGAGAGCTGTATCCCTTCTGGAATATCCCTGTGGTGTCAGCCTGGTCCCTGTCCACATGAGGTGGAAGGCAATTTGCATCCTCAGACTTGGTCTGGTGATTGCCCTTTAATGATGCAGTGTAATATCAGCACCACAGAGAGCCAAGGGCGATGCAGGGCTGCAGCTGGTCCTGTGTCCATCTTAGTCCTGCAGAATGAAATGGGCAAAGACACCGCTGCAGCTGCCTGGAACACTTCAGCAGGAAGAAAACCAGACTGAGAGATGTAGCCAGTGCACAAACTTGCAGTGAATGACTTGAAATGTGGGCCCTGCTCAGGTTGGGGCTGTGGCTCTGCTGCAGCTCTTGCAGGGTTTGCTGTGAGCCAGACAAGAAGGCAGGAGACTGTAGATGTCACTGTAATATTTCAAAATAACTTTAAGTTTTATTTATATCTTAAAAATAAACATCAGTACTAAAATACCAGTAAACAGAGTAGTGTATTAGGGAGTGACAGTGAGCACTGTATATTAACTCCAGTGCAAAGCTGAGACCAAATTTCTGGGATTCCCAAGCTCAGGAGCAGTTCAGGCAGGGGCAGAAGTGGTGAGGCTGGGCCAAGGAGCAGGAATGGGGGCACAACACATTACCTTTGTGAAGGGCTCAGAGCAAAGCTGCCTTCCCATGCAAAACCCTTTTTCCTTCTGGTCCTTGTGCTTACCCACCCCACACGGTGCTCACACACTTGCACAGACACTTGTTCTCTGACATACATGTTGCCCTTTGCAGGCTCCACTTGTGTGATCTGAGCTCTTCTGGCCCATGTATTTTTCCTGGTGCTGTCCTCAGCTGCCCTCCTCCCTTTTGGGATGGGAAGTAGGCAGAGAGGGACTTGGCTGTAGGCTCTGGCTGTGTGCAGAGTCTGTGGGACTGGCTAACTGGGGGAATGTTTAGGAGGTAATTGGTCTCTCTTCCATGGGAGAGAGAAGGACCTGCTCCCCTTGTGGGTTATCAAATAGGCAGGCTTAGTCCTCAAATGCATCCTTGGCCGTCAGCCCCTTTTGTCACTTGGCTGCAGCCCCAACTGCTCAGAGGTTTTGCTCCCATTGAGCAAATCAAATCCCAAGTGATTTCATGTTGAACTTCATCCTTTGGCCAAGCAATATAATTTTTTTTAGCTTTGTATGCATGTGCTAGAAAAGAGAGAGAAAAAAAATCAGATTTCAGCCAGGAAAGGAAATGCCAGGAAAGAAGGGCAAGTATTTGAGTCTGGAAATGCTCCCAGCCCCTGTCCAAGGCAGCATTCCTTCTCCAGTTGCTGTACAGGATGTGCCTGCGGAGCACCACATCCCTGCTGGGGCCAGGACCCGTCACTTGCCCTCCTGGCTCTATGTCACTGGCACTGCTGCCTTCTTGGAGCTGCCAGAGAGCACAAACCAGGTGCTGTTTCTGCTAGGTTGGTTCTCTGGTGTTCCTCCTTCATGCGGGCTCGGAAGTGGTGCAGCTCTGGTGGTTGTGGCAGGGAGCAGAGGGAACGGGATGGCTTCTGCTCCCTACATGTCCTGCCCCGAGGTCACTTGGCTCCGGTCCCTTGGTGGTGAGGTGGCCACGTGTGGGCTGCATCCAGTGGAGGAGATGGGCAAGGGAGGCCCAGGAATGGTGCTTGTGAGGGGATTAAAGCTGTAGAGAGTGGTTTGGCACAGAGGGGTGGGTAAGGGGATGTAAATCACAGCCCAGTGCTGATGGTGGCTGTTGGCTGGATCTTAAGGTCACTCTAATTTGGTTTCTTTGGACTTCCAGGGCTCTTTGTAGTTGTCAGTGAAGTCCCCTGCTGCAAAGAGAGTAGTCACCAGAGACCCCTCCAGTGACTCCTGGTCAGGGCCAGCAGAGCTGTTCTGAGCATGTGGCACCTGAAATGCTCTGCTCTTGCTCCTGCGGCCTCTTCCTGGAGACACTGGTCTGTGTCACGGCCCTTTCCCCTCCCGCGTGGTACTCACGGGTGCCTGTGCCTTCGTGTCATTGAGGTGGGCGTAGAGGAGCGCGGCGATGTCGCTGTGACCAGCCTCCAGTGCAATGGCAACAGCATTGTTACCATCCTAGAAGGTAAGGGAGAGCGTGCAGAAAGGGGTTTGGGGACAGGACATGGTGTGGGCTGCCCGGGCCCAGCGGCAAAACCTTACGCTGTCCACGATGGAGATGTCGCAGGTGGGCTGAGCCAGCAGCAGTTTCACAGTCTCTATGCGGCCGTGCTCGCAGGCGCACATCAGCGCGGTTGAGCCCTCCTCGTCCTGCAGGTTCACATCGGCCCCGCAGGCGAGCAGGGCTTCCACCATCTCTTGCCGGCCATGGCTGACAGCCAACATCAGTGCTGTCTGGCCAGCCTGCAAGGAAGGGACACTGCCAGGCCACCTCTGTCCCCACTGTGCCACCCACTTGTCCCCGCACCACTGCTGAGACAGCCCTGCTGCTGGACAGGAGGAGCTCCTAAGGTGATACCCTCCCTATGCACCAATGCCTCCAGGTTTTGGAGCCATTGTCCTGCACTTGGAGGAGCTGAGCGTGGCTCTGGAATCTGAGGGTGGGAGGGTCAAGATGTGGTGGCCCTCAGACTGCACCAACCTGGCTGGCCTTGGCATTGACGTTGCCCATGCTGAAGAGTCTCCTGACCACATTCATGTCCTCCTCCTGCTCAACGGCTGCCAGCGCTGCTAGCATGAGGGCAGTGTACCCAGCTTTGTTCTGGTGGTCCACGTTACAGATCCCTGCAGGGGTGGGCAGAGGGGGCTCAGGATGCTGCAGGGCTGGTGGGAAACATGGACCAAGCGTCGTGCCTGGCTGCCCCTCACAGTCCTGCCCAGGGTGCTGTGAGCCATCCCACAGGCACAGAAATGCTGATGGATCTCCCCCATGAAATCTAGGCTCCCAAACAGGCTGGGGTGACTTCCGACCCCCACACCTATGAACAGACACAGCCCAGAGCAGCTCTCCTTGCCCCTCTGCTGCCAATGCCTTCCCCCTGTGCTGACATGGCCAGGACATGACCTGGGGTACAGTGGGATGATGGCCGGGGGATGTTTCTGGGGCAAGGAGGCACTGACCTGTATCCAGCAGCAGCCACACGATGTGGAAGTTGGAGTGAGAGACGCTGTAGTGCAGGGCTGTGTTGCCATTCCCATCTGCCAGGTTCACCACATGGGCCAGGAGAGCTGGTGAGACCTCAGCAAAGGCCAGGAGGTGGTTGGCAACCGTATCTGGGATGGATGACTTCTGGCTGGACAGACGGAACCACTCCTGAAGGACCAGGCTGCTGCTGGCGAGCTGTGGGCAGAGAAGGGCTGAGCTCCCCCTAAGCCTCTGAACCCACTCCTGGCTGCCAGCCCAGGTGGCGGAGAGCAGAACCCCTCTCCAGAGGGGGTGGGTGAAGGCAGGACCCTGAACTGCCCAAACCCATGCTGGGCATGGCCTGAGCTGAGTCCACATGGATTTTGGGGTTTCTGGGACAAACCCTGAAGCAAAGGGCTGTCTTTTGGGGGAAGGTGCTGAGCCAGGCTTTGCTGAGTAGTGGCAGCTCTGGGGGATGTCAGCAGGGGCTGGGCAAGCCATCCCACCCCAGCGCTCCACTCACCACCTCTTTGCTCTTGGCAGCACCAGGGTGGCCCAGGTGGGTCTTGACAATGAGGCAGGCCTCTCTCATCCTGGGGCTCAGCTCGAACCTGTGGAGAGCATGAGGATGTCTACAGGGTGGGGCCACATCACACCAAACCTGTGAGCTACCCAGTGCCTGTAACTCTCCACAAGGTCCCTGGAGTGCAACCTCTAGCTTGGTGGCTGCATCCTGGCTGCTTCAGCTTCTGCAAACCATCACAGAACAGAACCTTTTATGGGCATGCTTGAGCACGATTCACCCACTCTTAGGCCACATTTTTTCCTTTTGTTGAAAAATGCTATTGAAGACTGTTGTTGTTTTTGTCCCCCTCTAAACTATCTTCTGCAGCAAAGAGGCATCTGGGGCCTCTCATCCTTTCTTTAGCAGACCCAAGAAATTGGAAGGACTGTTTCCTGATGAATGGCCTCTTTAGGAGCTGAACGGATTGTTCCCACTGGTGGCACTGAAACTGGGGCAGATGCCCCAAGCTGGCAGGGCCAGTGCCATGGCTCCCAGCTGCACAGGGCCAGGGAGCAGGGAGCCTTCTCCACTGGGACTTACTTTTCCTTCACCTCGGGGGGCTCCAGCAGGGTCACATCAGTCCCCTTGCACTCCAGTCTGGGCTCACACGTGCCTTCCCCAGCCTCGTCCTCTGAGGTTTCCGTGTCTCCCTGCTCCGAACTGTTGGAGCTGTCGGCTGAAGCCTTCTCAGAGGAGCTGTTGCCTTCTTCCTCCTCCTCACTGGATGTACTCTCATACCTGCACAGAGGGAGGATGCTCAGTGGCAACACAGCACCAGTTTGGCACCCTTCAGGCCCTGCCACTGGCCCCAGCCCAGGACAGGGATGCAGGGGACCAGGATGGCTCATGGGGCTGGCAGGAGCCCCTCAGCACGTACTCCCCGTTTAGCACGCCCACAAACTGCAGGCTCTTCTTGCTGCCCTCCGCCTCACTCCGGGGAGGACCATCCCGCTTCTTCATGATGGACTTCAGGGCTCCTACAGGTAAAGAGATGGATGTCAAGGGCGAGTGAGCAAAAATCACAGAATTTTAGAATCATGGAATGGTCTGGCTTAGGGGAGACCTTCAAGATCATCTCATTTCAAGTCCACTGCCATGGTCAGGGACATCTTCCACTAGACCAAGTTGCTCAGAGCTCCATCCAACCTCTCTTTAAACACTTCCAGAGATGGGGCATCCACAACTTCTCTAAGTAACCTGTGCCAGGTTTACTTCACAGTAAAGAATTTTTCCTAATATCTAATCTAAACCTACTGTCATTTTGAAACCACTCCCCCTTGTCCTGTCACTACATGCTCTTGTGAAGTCTCTCCCTGGGGTTAGCCAAGCACCCCAAACTAGACCCCTGGGCAGGCATGGAAGGCACATGGGCAACTGCTGGAGCACGAGTAGCATTGGCTCTGCAGGCATAGTCCCTGACAAGGCCCTCCTCTCCCTTCCTGCCGGAACATTCCAAACCAGACCCTGGCATCATCCCTGGTGACACTCACCGGCCGCAGGGTTTGAGGCAGCTCCACTGTCCTGTGCTGGGGATGGGTTCCGGTTGCTGTGTGTCATCTCCAGTACAGCAGGCCCAGGGCCTTGGCTGTCTGGGCACATCACCCCCGTTGCTCCTGTGCCCGGCGCTGAGGGGCTGCTCAGGTCATCACCCAGGCTAGACTCCATCACCTTGCCCACACCAGGCTCCTTCTTGTCTCCTGCCAGGACAATGCTGCCCACATCTGTCTGGCTGCCCTTGTTATCGCAGTTGGCAGCTGAATCGGGTCCGACTGCCACGTCCCGCCTGTCGGGGTGGCAGCCCACAGCAACGCAAGAGGTCGGGGGGCAGCACTCCACACCTGCCTCTGCTGTCTTTGGGGGGTCACCAACTGCCCGGCTCTGTGTCACTACCACAGCCTCCACCAGTGCCTCAGCCACCTGTGGCTTGGCCATCACCTCCTTATCCACCTGCCCACGGGGCCGGCGGGCACACACCTCCAGTCGAAGTTCCTCTAGCTCCCGCGTGGCCTCCTGCAGGTGCCCCTCCATCAGGGTGATCACCTCCTTCTGGTGCCCCACCGTCTGCTGCAGCAGCTCTAGCTCCCGCTCTTCCTCAGTGGCCAGTCCCAGCGAGGACTCCAGCACCCAGACGGCCACATCTCTGTGTCCCCGTGTGCCACCGTCTGGCACATCCTCCTGCTGCGACCGGTAGTAGAAGACGGCATCTGTCATAGCCCGGTCCTCACCCACTGCCACAGAGCGGCACAGCCTCTCAGCCACCCTGGGGCTCTTGCCTGGCCAAGCCCTGATGTTCCGCTCTGGCACAGCCAGCTTCTCTGTCAGCTTCCTCAGCTCTGCAATTTTGCTCGTTCGCCCCTTCACTGGCTCTGCTTCACTCTCTGGCCCTGTGCGGGACACCTCCTCACCCCCTGCCCCTGCCTCAGAGCCAGAGGGGTGATACAATGCCTCGTCAGGCTCTGCCGACAGCTTCTCCAGCAACTCTGCCTTCTCCCTCTTCAACTCGCAGATCTGCATCTCCAGGAGTGGGATTGTTTTCACCTGCTCCTCCAGGTCCCGGAGCTGCCGCAGGGCTGCGGCCATTTGCTCCCGCACGTGCTGCAGTGGGGCCGTGCTGAGTCCCGCAGCTGGAGTGCTGCGCCCCGAGCTGCCAGGGCTCACCCGGCCCCAGCCTGCCTGGCCCTCGGTGCCCACTGGCACCCAGTGGGGTGGCTGGCCCAGGGCACCTGGAAGGCCACTGTGGGAGGGACCACCAATATCCTGCAAACGGCCCTGCTCCTGCTCCAGCCTCCTGCTCGTCTCCAGCAAGGTCTTCTCCACCCGTGGGTTTGGCACAAGGCACTTGCGGGTGGGAGGTGGGAGCAGCCGTACTGGCGGCGGTGAGATGGGGTGGGAGGTTGGCTTGCTCGCAGGCTCCAGGGATGCTCGGCCATGCGGGGACAGCAGCAGCGCAGTCCTGCCCTCCTCACTGGCCATGGAGGTGAGGGACTCGGTGGAGGTCCAGGTGCTAGTGTGGCTGCTGGGGCTGCGCAGGGTGCTGGGCGGTGGACGGGACCCTTTCACCCTGCGAGGCAGTGGCACTTTCTTGAGTGTTTGGCCACTTTCAATATCATCAACATATTTCAGGAAATCAAGGTCCAGCAGGAAGCCATAAGGGGTTTCTACGGAATACGAGGTCTTCTCTCCATCGTCCTGGTCCCGGTACAAGAATGGGCCCCCAAGATCTACAAGAGGAGCAGGGATGGTTAGGCAGGGACCTTGTGGAGACAGGATGGCTTTTCCAACTGGGTTATACCAGAAACTACAGCCTGCAGGCCCCTCTCTTCCATGATGTGCAATGCGTCTGTCTCCAGCACCTTTGGTGCTGTAGGGTATCACAGGGCACTCAGTCCATGTCAGGGTTGGTACTGGAGTAAGAAACTCCGTTGGGATGGGATGGGACAGCTCACAGTTGCCACCCCCCTGGCACCCCTTCCTCTGTCACTAACTGATGACAACCCTGGTCTCTTTACCTGGGAGGTTCTGGTTCAGGGGTGCTGGCTGAGCCATCTTCTTCCCAGAATGCTGTTGACCAGAGGAACATCAACCTGCAACAATGAGACCATGTTCAGCCAAACCCTGTGATCCCAGGGCTGGTGTGCCACAGGCAGCCACACAGCCCTGATCCCAACCCAGGGAGAGCCCTGTGGCTGCCCCTTGCCATCTGCCAGGTCCCCTGGCCTCCCCCAGCCCAGGGCTGACACTGGAGCCAGTGGCTGGGTGAGCCCAGTGCTGTCCGTGGGGCCAGGATTGTTTGTACATTTAAGGAATGTTCCACAGCTCAGCTGGGATGGCCATGCTGCCAGCTCTGAGGGTCACAAGTTGGAGCTTGGCCATACAGTGGGAACAGACCAGGAAAAAAGAGGCTGAAACCTGTATAGGTACAATATTCAGTGTGAAGTTTGCTTTGGATAAAGGGAACCAATGCTTTGGCAAAGCCACATGACTGCAGGGAGCTGCCAGCACCTGTCAGTGCTGGGTGTGATGCCCATTCTCACCACCCAGGGTGCCCCACAAGGCCTCAGGAGAGTCCTGAGCAGCTGATGACCCCCAGGAAGGACCTGACTGCTTTTCCCTGTCTATAATGTGGGATAAGGCAGAGTGGAATGAAATAGGAGCCTGGTTTTCCCAGGAGCCAGGCATGGACACACTGGAGGAGAGCCAGTAGGATACGGCTGTGGTCCAGAAGTGAGCTCATGGCTAGGGGTGCCACCAACTGTGAGCACTGAGCTGGGACCTGCTGCAACATCTGGCAGCATCTGGATGCTGGGGCCCAGGTGTGAAGTGCTCCTGGCAGGAGGAGGATGGGACAACAGCACCTTGGGAGCACCCATTGCTGCTGTGCATGGCATCAGCGTTCTGATGGCTCTGCCCATGGGGCACAGGTGGCCATAGGGCTGAGCAGCTGTTGGTGGGCAAGGCATTTGGCACTGGGCTATTTTCAGAAGAAAGCAGGGGAGAAGGAATGCCACAGAGGAATGGTGGCTTGAGCACAGCCCTCAGAGAAGCTGAGGCTCAGCACTGCCCAGGGAACAGCGCAGGATCTGGCCTTGGCTGCACAGAAACACCCACATCCGCCCCTCAGGCTGATGTTGCAGCCACTCCCCAGCCCTGGTGCTGCAGCCGCCAGCCCTTGGCTTGCCTAGACCCGGCAGAGCCAGCAGAGCAGCTGTGGCAGCACCAGGCCAGGCTCGGGCTGGGCACCGCGGCAGCCTCCGTCCCCCAGCCCAGTGCACGGGGTTGGGGGCTGAGTCCAACTGGGCAGAGATAAAACACTTCCCACTAGTCACTGGGACAGATTGTGGGGCTCTCCCACTCCTCTGCCAACCCACCCACAGCCGATGCACATCCCAAATTCTGCCTCCCTCGGAATCATCCCACCTTCAAGTGGGCACCCATTCCACCTCCCCTGGGAACATCCCGGCTCCATGGGCATCTACTGTTTCCAAGCAGCTGGCTTCACGCCCAAGAGGGTCCACACATCCCCCACCTCGTCTAATCCTCCCCACTCTGGGAAGAGTTTGCCTTCCTCCTCTGCATGGCCCTTGCTGCAGGTAATTAAACAGTGCTGGGGCCAGGACAAACTTCCTGCTGGGCTCCACACGAATAGTAAATCAAAGAGGAAGAGAGAGCAACAGGAGCCAGAGCCAGCGGGTGCGTTTCCTCAGGGGGAAGTGGCCGGCAGCTCCCTTCCGCCGCCTGGCCTGGGTATTGTCCTGCCTAGGGACAGGAAAAGCCTCCTCTGCTGAGGCCTGGAGACCTCCTACATCACTCCAGCAGCAAAGGTGCCCTTTGCACCGGCACTGCACTGGTGTCCCCACCACTGAGCTGGGGACAGGCTGCTCATCACCTGCCACCTCCTATGGCACCTTCAGCATTAGCAGCTGCATCCTGACAGTGGGGTACATCCTCCCACTGCTTCTGGACTCCATTTCTTTGGTCTGACAGGATGGGCTGGACCAGGGCAGAAGTTTCTGTCTTCACTCAGCTCCAAAAAAGGTGATGGGACCTGCCTGCTCCTAACCATGCCCAAGTGGCCCAAGGGAACCCATGATGTTCAAACCCTTCTGCAAGATGCAAACACCCTCCAGGCTCCTCAGGCTGTGCAAACTGTCCCTGGGCTGGGGAAGAGGCATGGGGCTGGATTGGACAAGAGGGGGCAGATGGTCCCAGTGTGCAGCAGTTTGAGTCCCCACACCTGTAGCACAGCCACTGTCAGCACCAGCCGGACCTGGCTGCCACAACCATGGCACCACTCAGGCAGCTGCCCTCCACCCGGGCTGAAGCCCTGCTGTGGCCAATTCTACCACCCATTTTGGTGCCAAAGGCTGAATTTCAGCAGCTCCAGTTGCTCCTTTGGGCACTGGTGCAGGTTGCTGAAGGGGCTGGGCACTTGGACCCCTGGGGGGAGCACGTACATGATCCCAGCTCCTTTTGGAAGCAATGAAAGTGGTTTCTAGCACTGGTGTTTCAAGAGAACAGCAGGATGGTACAGGCAAAGGGAGGCTTGGCAATGAGGGGAAGAGGAGGAGGATGCGCAGGCACCCAGCTATCCCCATGGAGGCAGGGCTATGCTTTGCCCTGGGTTCACATCTGTATTTTCTCCTTGTGCTGTTGTACCAATGCCAACATGGGAAACCAGGAGCCAAAACTGGAGCTGCTCTGCTCAATTACAATAAGAAGTCATGGGATGTCAGGGATGAGGGAGGCTGGGCACCTTGGCACAGCCCAGGTACCACCAGGTCCTCATGCCCCAACCCCTAGCTGCAGGCAGATCCTTGGGACCCCTGGCCTCATGGGGTGAGATTTCCCCTTGGGGTTCCCAACCTCCCAGACTGGCAGAGGAAAGGTTTGGGGGAGCTGTTCCTAAGGCTTGAGACCTTTGGGCCCTTTCCCTCCTCAGGGGCACAGTTGTAGCAGCCCTCAGCCTGGTTCAACCACCTGCTGCAGTGCAGCCTGAGCTGCTCCACTGGCAGGGCAGGGGCTGGACACAGGGAGGATTCTCCTTGGCTCTCCTCCTGAGCCAAAATACTGAGGTAATGAGAAATGTGAGAACAGAGTCCAGAGCAGCCCTGGCCAGTGCAACTTGATTTATCTCAGCCAGGCATGCTTCCCTCGTAGCTGCGCAGGCGATAAGCCCTGAAGCTTGGAACTGAGACTGTTCCAAAGTTAAAGGGAAACCACTGAGCAAGCACACAGCTTCCTCCACTGCCAGCAACCTGCCAGGATTCACGTTCCTCACATACAGCCAGCTGTCACACGTTTGTCACCTGCAGTGTTACCTGCCAGCACTGCAGCTGGCTGTAGCAGGAGGTATCCAGGGCTCACGACACCCTGTCCCTGTGTCCTGCTGCAGGGGCTGTACAGGAGAGCCTGTGCCTATTTACCCAGGCCACCTTGGCCATGCTGTCTATGCTGGAGCTGCTCCTGGAGCAGCTGGATCCAGGTGGGTGGGTGCACAACGCTGACCCAGGGAGAGAAAGGGAAATGCTTCAATCATCTTAACAGCCTAATTTCAGGGTTGGACTGTTATTTCTGGAGTTGTCGTCATCGATGGCCCGGTTGGCTGGGAGGCCAAATGGGCTGCCCAGGCTCTGGACACGCTCTCGTCCCTCAGGGACTTCCCTAAGCTCACACACAACAGGTGTAGAGTCCACACACAGACTTATCCACGTGGGGATCAGCTCTTCTAGCCCCCTCACACCTATAGCACTGTAGGCTCCCTACAGCTTCACTAAAGAACATCAACCCCCTTCCTCACACCCTCACCACAGCTGCCCAGCAGCATCTTCCACCAACACCTCCCGATTCCCTTGGAGCTGCTGACAACACAAGGCATTATCAGGGATGGCCTGGGCTTCTGCTGTGAGGAGGGGCTGGGATATGAAACTAAATTTACACACGGGGAACCCCGGTACAGCTGGGGTAGACGCACAGCACCATGCACAACCCCATAGTGGGATCTCCATGCGCTCGCAGGAGCACCCCCGTGCCCTTCAGCACCCCAGAGGGGCCTGCAGCAGCCTGGGGCGCCACGTCCCACCACCCGAGGAACCCACAAAACACCTGGCTCGAAATGGTCCCCAGAACCCCAGGGAGCCCCCAGAACTCCCAGCCCTACAGTTCCCCAGCTCCCTGGGAGTCCACCAGCATCCCCAACCTTACGGGTTCCCGGCACGCCGAGAGAATCCCCAGCGCCCGGGGGTGCCAGCAGCGCATTCCAGGCATCCGCACGTCCGGGCGACAGCCGGGCCCCAGCCCAGGGGACCCCGCCGCCCTCAGCCGGAGGGAGGTACTTCCAGC
>VYXF01000199.1:278476-301554 GCA_013397295.1 Polioptila caerulea
GTCAGTGCTGGGGGTGCGTGCTGGAGGGTGTCAGGTGCAGGTGGCTGAGGTGTGGGCCTTGGCTGGGGACAGGAAGCTTCAAGGCTCTGGGAAGGTGGGGGCAAGAGCTTGCTACTGGTGGGGACAGTGACAGGATGGACAAAGCCCAGGTCTTGTTTTTTCTCTCCCCTCCTAACGTATGCAGCCCCTCAATGGCTGCTCCCAAACACCTGCCATGGCTTGGGATGACCCAGAGAGATGGAGTAATGGGAGGAGAGAACAGAAGGCCTCTGTTACAGCTCTCACTCAAGCCTGCAGCCCTCCTCTGTGCTGCTCAGGCTGGCAAACAGCCCCCCCCATCCCCCCCAAGACCCTTCCAAGAACCCACATAGGAACAGAGCATCTCGTTCCCAGTGGTGATGGCCACAACAGCCATATCCCAGGGCCCTGCAGGTGCTCCACCACCTAAAACTCCTTCAGCAGACCAACAGCAGATCTAGAGAGGTAATGGTGTGTTTTTTGATGGGTCACTGCCATGTTGTTTTTTTCCCTGAGATGGTATCCAGTGCAGGGGCAAGGACATGCTGGAGCCCTGGTGGAAAGTGGAGCTGGAGCAGCCTGAGCTCTTCCTCAGGTTGCAGGGGGCCTTAGCCATCAATCATTTAGTGCTGTGCATTTTTAATGTGCAAAAATCTCTTTATGTGAGGAGTCGAGTGCAGAGTGAGGCTGATGATTAATTCAGGGAGTGGTGCATAGAGGCAAGTGCTGGCCTGGCCATGACAGGCAAGGGTCCCACTGCTTGGGACCAGCCACCAACCAATTCAGGGTAGTGAGGAAGAGATGGAGCCCCTAAGGGCTGGTGCCACAGGGTCATCAGTCAGCAATGCCACAGCGAGGATTTCCAATGTCCACCCAGGATATTGCTGGTACAGCCCTAGAGGAGTTGCACACACCTCTGTTAGAGTATTTGGGAGGATTATGAAGCTGGAAGCTGCTCAGAGTGGGGTCTCCCTGCTTGGGTGATGCTGCTGGTGGTGTTGGAGGCTCGGTGCTCTGGCAGCCCCTCCACACCAGTGTCCCCTTGGAGCCCCCACCTCATTTCCAGTCTGCAGCTGGGTACCAATAAATGCATAAACAAGCAAGAGTAACAGAAACAGTGCACAGCTAGTGGAGGTGACCAGGTGTCCATGAGGGACACACTGCACCTCCTCATCACCCTCGTCCCCTTCAGTGGGGTGAGAAAACCTCAATCTTCCCACAGTGGCCTTAGGTAGGATGAGCCAAACCAAGAGACCCTTAGGGTATGAGATAACCAGAGGATGGCACACCAATAGCAGGATTGGGAAAAAGGGCAGTGGGCAGGGTTGTCTTGCTCCAGCAAATGTCCTGGTGACCCAAGCATGACACAGTGCGGGCAAGGCTGGCGGAGGCACAAAGCCCTGGCTGTTGAGCACCCAGCAGGTGCAGGCATGATAGGAGATTGAGATGTGTCAAAGCTGAGTCTGAGCCACCCCCTTCCCTAGCTCCTGTGTCCTGCCAGCATCCCCAAGCTCTACCAGACCCTCCCTTTTCAGCTGTGGCTAGATCCCAGCAGCATGGGGAGTTGGGAGCTGGGAGCTGGGCTAGCAGGAAGAGACATGTGATGGTGCTCAAATGCAGCTGCCACCTTTCAGAAGTAAACAGAAAAGGTGTTAATGTTTTTGCTCATTTTCAGATCTCTTTTATTGAAAACTGCATTTCTCCAACAGTATTTGAGCCACCAGGTTTTAACTTTAAGTATTTGGGGAGCTGGGCTCCGTGGTCCTGTGTTAAAAGGCAGTTAACTGAGTATGTCTCATTAGAGGGGCAAGGGAGGGGATCTGCCCTGCAGAGAGCCCTTGCAGGTGCTTTCAGCTTTGCTGAGACTGGGCATGGAGCAGCAAGGGATTTTCCTAGCATGAGCCACGTCGGTACAGCTGCAGTGCAGGACATCTGGCCCTGCACGCAGCTCTGGGGGGGAACCACCAAGAAGAGCCATGGAAATGATCAAAGTCATGTGGGGAAGATCCTCAGCATTCAGGACCTCAGTAAAAAGCTGCTCTGCTCTGCCTTGGCGCTGAGGTTTCTGTGGCTGAGGCCTCTGTGAATGTGGCCTGGGGCCAGGCTGGAAGGGAGCAGGGAGGGGAGGCTGAGGGAACCTGCTGCTCTGCACGAATGTGAAGAAGTCGAGTGGATTTGCAAGTCCCCAAATTCCACATGCACTTCAGGGGAAGGAGTGATAATGGAAGGGCTCCGCTTTTGGGAAGGCGATTTTAAATAATTAAGAGGAATAGTGAGGTGGAAATGAATGTGCAGAAGGTTTGGGGCTCCCTGGAAAGAAGCAGAGATGAAAGGAATGGCCTTGCTACAATATTCATAAAGCTCTGAAGGCAGCAGCATGAGTGCCTGGAAGAAGGGTTGTTGTGTGAGCTTGCCTCCTCCAGAGACCCTGTCCGGGCAGCTGGTGCAGGCGTGGGAGGATGTGCTCAGCATGTTGGGGGGAGCAGCTTTTGTGGCTCTTTGTGCCACGTGCAGGAGATGCCTTAGCCTTGCCCAGCCCCAGGCGATTGGGGGACTCCTGCCCACCCCCAGCTCCTTTCCTTTCCTTATGGATTTAATGAATTCCTTCTCCTTTGTCAGGGATGAGAAACTGGGAAAGTCTGTGCATGAGTGGGTCAAACCCTAAACTGGTTTCATTGGACCAAAACCTGGGACACCAGTGCCTCATGCACTGGTGTTAGTACAGGGTCTTTGTGCTGGGGATGGTGTTGAACACCAGCACTTTGATGCTGGGAGTCAGCATTGGGTGCTGAGGCTTGTACTGAGGGCTTGTACTGGGAGTGGCACTGGGTATTGATCCTAAGTCCTGGTACTAGGGACAAGCATTTGGTGTGGTCCTGGGTGTCAGGTGCTGCTCCTGGGTGCTGGTACTTGCTTTGATGCCTTGTGCTTTCAAAACCCTTGGCAGCATCCCACTCTTGTGTTGGCCAGACATGACTGCACTGCATGGGGAGTACTGTCCCTCCATGCAGCCTGCAAAATCCAGGGTCCTCCACAGGCAGCTGTGAGTCCTGGGCAGTCAGGAATGTTCTGTGGGGGGTGACACTTCATTTTAGCATATTCCATCTTGGACTTTCCAGTAATGTGTTGCCAAGAACCAGGTGCATTATGTACCTCTGGTGCATCCCTGGTGTCCTGCTGTGAGCTGCTTGTCCCATCCCAAGTGAGAAGAGGGGTCTTCAGCCCTGCCCCAGTGGATCCCCCTTTCTGACCCCACCAAGGGAAGAGCCTCTCCTAAGACCAAAGGAACTGACCCCGATATGAGCTGTCTGATGTGGATTCCCCTTAGCAGTGGGGTAGTGCTGCAGAAACTCCAGCCCTCAGTCCAGGACTCATGGAAGTGTCTTAGGGATCCAAGAGCAATTCATCAGCAAACAGCAAAAGGAAGGAGGGTGAAGGATGCTGACTTTTTCCTGGGAGCTGGGGCACGAGGTGGGGATGCTCCCTAGAAAGTTGTGGAAAGCTCATGGAGGCCTCCTTGACCACAGCCCATTGCTGCCACCCCAGCTGAGGACAGCTTCGTGGATTTTCACTGCCCCTAACCAAACTCAGAATTTCCCTGGGCAACATTGACCTAACTCCCAAAATTCACTGATTTCCTGTTCAGATAGAAGGGTAGAAGCTTATGCAAACCACAAAGAGCTGCTCTCCCCTGCATTTCTCCTCCCTATGCATTCCCCAGGGAGGGAGGTTTGGCAGAGCACAACACAAAACAGAGATATGAACATCTGGAACATTTCTTAGATGGAAGGGTCTAATGTGCCTGGCTTGTTTGGCTGCTGGTAAGCCCAAAGTTTGGGTCCTGAGGGATTTCCACTCCCATCACTGCCATGGGATGCTGCACCCACAAATGGATGCTGGAGTTGCTACTTTCCTCTGTGCTGACCATTCCCTCCACATGGCCCTGAGTAAGACTGGAGTGCACCACGGCTGTTCCCACCTCACAGTGCATTGACACATGATGGATGTGACATAAGTGAGACCTGTTTTCCAGATAGATGGTGGCTTGGTATGGTTTTCACTTGCCCCTAAATGCTCAGTGTGGCATATGGGGACATGGTTTAGTGGTGAACCTTGCTGGTCTGGGTTAATGGTTGGACTCAATGATCTTAGAGGTCTTTTCCAGCCTTAATGATTCCTTGGTTTTATGATAAAAGCCCTTGGGAATTGCATGCTTTTCATGTGTCCTTGTCTGGAGTTGCATTATTTCAGAGGAAATCCAAATCAACTGCTGCCTTTGCTTCCCAGTGGACCAAGGAGGGTTTTTGCTGGTTTGATGTCCTGCAGACATCTATCACTGTGTGAATGTGAAGTTTGGCACATTTCACAGTGGCCACTGGCTCAGAAAATCTTCCTGGTGGGTGCACATTCACTCCCCGCTCACCAGGCTCTGCTCCACACCAGTCTGTTGGCCACTGGCCACATCACTTCATCTGAAAGGCCTGACAGATTATTTCGTGGCTGCTGCCATCACAGAAGCCCACGAAGTTTCTGCAGCAGAGGCTCGGCAGAGCCTGCAGCCCAGCTGTCAGCGGGGATGGGGATGCAGCAGCCAGCAGCCTGCTGGTGTGGGTGCAGCATTCCCCTCTCCCTTCCCAAATCAAGCTTTGCTTCTTGAGTGGTGGGTGGTTCAGGGCGGCAGTGACCTCCTTCATGGAGAGGGATGGAATTTTGTGAGAGGAGGAGGCAGCTGGGGCAGTGGGAGCTGCTGGCCCAGGATGACACAAGGACATGTGAGAAGGCCCAAGCTGCCAGCGTCTTGCAGTATTTTTCAGGGACCAGCAGCAAACTCTGGGCTAAAGGGGAATCCCTGTTAGGAGTGACTGGGAATATGAAGAGAAGGAGGAGGAGAGAGCAAAGCAACTGCCACCCTGGGAGTGGGGCATTGAGATCACTGATACTAGAGAGGCAGAAGGGCTGTGGCAAGAAAACAGCCCTGGTTTTCTCCAACCCCTGTGACTGCCAACAGTGTGACTGAGCAGCATCCCCATGAAGGTGGGTAGAAATGGGGCTCAGATGTTGATGGGATTCCCATGGGCACCCCCCTCCCACCGTGACCCAGTGGGGAGGCCATGCTGTATCTAGCAGCAGGCTCAGGGCTGCCCCTGCCTCACCCCATGTCCCAGATCCCTTGGAAAGAGGAGTCTTCAGTGCCCAAGGGTGCTCTGAGGGTAAACTGGGATCCTCTTCCTCCTCCTCTGTGCCCTTAGCAAGGGAAGGGGTGATGCCAGTGGCTCAAGTAGAGGGGGATAGAGGGGCACTGCACCCTTGCACTGTGCTTCAACTGCCACATCACCAGGGCAAGGTGACATCCCAAATTTGCACTCCTCTCCCCCAAGTCTCCCAGCTGGGGACAAGAACTTGTGGAGGAATCCTTGAAGGGGTCCACATACATGTGTGGTGTGGAGCCCTTTTTCCAGGCAGGGGGTGAGAGGGTCAGGGATCCAGGGATCCCCCCACACCTGTGGGCCATGCTCACCCTTAACCCCCTGCCGAGGCCAAGCCCTGGGGCTGAGGGTCCTGCCAGAGAGGGAACCCTGCCAGCTACCTCCTGCAGGTTTCTGTTACCTGCCATGGCATTCTGGGCATCCCACATGGGAGGGCCAGTCTCTGGCTGGAAACAGCACACCCACAGTCTTTCCCTCCATTCAAACCAGGGGGACAATCCTTCTCCTTGGGTTTATTGTCTGAGATGTTGGGCTGTTGAAGCTGTCCCTTGCCTTTCAGTGAGCTCTGCTCTTTAAACCATGACAGTTATTCCCAGGGGCAAGTCACAAGGAAATCAACATGCAGAACTGAAATGTAGTGGAAATAGCCTAAAAGTCCATGGTAATTAAGCAGAGAAATGGTGTCAGTCTATTTATAGAAGTCTCTTGCAGTGGAAACATTGCCCTTGCTCCTCAGCCCTGAGGAGTGTCTGATGCTGGGGAGACCAGCCTTAAGCCCCAATTGCCAACAGGCCTCCCACACTGGAGAGGAGCAGAGGCTGAGCCCTGTGGTTTCAGGAAGGGTGACTCCAGGGGCACAGCTGAACTTGAGATGTTTAAGGGGATGTCAGAGCCTTGACTAAAGCTCATGGTAGTCTTGGATGGTAAAAGCCCTACATGCTGCCCTGCCACAGCCCCAGCAGATGCCCTGGGGCATCAGGATGGAGCTGGCAGTGAAACCTCCAGCCAGGCTGCTTGGGGCCTTCCCTCTGGGGGCTCGGTAGAGCCATGTCTCTATCTCCTGCTGGGCAAGGGGGTCCTTTATGATATGACACTAATGCCACCGTGCCCAGGGCCCTGCTGATGTGGGGGTTTCACAGACACTGTCCACGCTTGAGCAGGGCTGGCCAGGGTCTTGGCAGTGAGAGGAATGAGGGATGGGGCTGCAAAAGCTGCTTAAGGGATTTGAACTCTTAATCCCCATTACAAATTAATGTCCAAATCCCTGGAGTGGGGGCAAATCCTGCCCCCCCCCCCTCCCGAAGTTCATTTTTCTTCAAAACAAAAAGAAACACAATCTGTAGCATGTAGGACCAGCAGCCCAGCAGTGGGGCTGGCCAGGGTCACTTACAGTCCCACGCCAGCCACAGCTAGGCACTGTTTAGGCACAGCCACCCTCAGGTCCCTCCAGGTGTTGGGACATTTTCTTCCCAGCTGGCTGTTTCAAAGCATGGGAATGCAGCTTGGGCTCTCATCCTGGTGGCTGCTCTTCCCTCTGCCACCTAGCCATTAGTGAGTCCCCAGAACACTCCTCCCATATTTTGGGAAAATATTTCCCCTCTTCTACAAAACAGAAGCTGTTTTGAAAATGGTCCCGCTCTTGGGAACCTGGGCAGGTTCCATTGCTTTGAAATCAATTCCCATCTGAGGGCTAAGCTAATTTTACACCTTACTTATTTTCACACCTTTAACAAGAAGCAGTTTCTTGATGAGCAGTGCATATGGCAGTTAAATTGACTATTCATTAAATGAGTGAGAACATGCAGCACAGAAACTGCACTGGATACCCAAGGTATTGGGAAGGGGCTCTAGAGAGACATGGAAAAGTGTAAACAAGAACATATCCAAACTCACTGAGGCTCGCTGATAGGGATCACATCTTGTGCTAAAGCTGGTGAAAAAGTCAAGGAGTAATTTAGTTCTAAAATCTGGCTCTGCTGGCCTTTCCCTGGCATTTCCTGCCCTTCGGCAGCAGCGTTCCCTCTGTCCACAGCTGCAGAAAAGTGCTGCATGGCTGTGGGGACAGGAGCACCCGCTGCAGGCTCAGAGTGCTGGGGGACACACAGGCTGGATTCTGCTCATGCTTCACCTTTCACTCCTTTTACCACCAATGGAAATCCCTGACACAGGGCACAGGGACTCCCACTGACACCCCCCACACTACTCCTGGTGTGGGAGCATTGCAGGGATTCTTGCCTGGGGGAGGATGGAGCTGCATGACCTTTGCATAGTGCAGGACCCTCTACTATCTGGTCACTAACAGGGGCAAAAGGCACAAAGCAATGCTCCTTGACTGGGCCATGCTCCTCTCTCCCTTCATAAGGATTTCTCTATATTTCCACTCACCCCTAAGAAAAACCACATCTTGAGCAGAAGACAGTGGGCACTGATAGAGGGAAGGGTCCATCACAGCCCCATGAGTCCAGTGGCCATGGGATGTCCCTGCAGTCAGACAGGGCCAGCCCCAGCACCAGGTCAGGATGGCCACAGCATTGTGCAACCATGTTTGGAAACCCCAGGGACGGGGATAGCCTGTGTCTCTACAGCCCATCCTGTGGCTGTATCTCCTCCAGGGAAGGAGCTTTTTGGTGAGTCCCACCCAAACCCCGTAAGAAGCAGCTACCACATCACAGATAGGAGTTTTTCCCCATCATCCCTAGGCTGGATGCAGATTAAATACCCCTGGCACAGCCCCTTGCTCCTAGAGGCTCAAGCATTTTTGCATCTGCTCCTGTTTAGAGCAAGCTGCATGGGAATAGGCTCACTGCCATTATCCCAGCCCCATCCCAGGTCTGTGGGTCCTGCTGGTGGATCATTCCCAGACCTTGGCAGTGCAGAAATTTTGCTGTAACTTCCTTGTCCAGGTGGTAATCGTAATGAACATCCTTGCCCCAAGGAAGCCCAGCACTGTCAGCTCGAATGACGCTTTAATTCAGGTTAATTAATGGGTTTGGGCAAGAACAAACAAGTAGACAGGCTCCTCAGAGCAGGTGATGGAAGAGCTGAACCCAAGCTGACAACCGCCCATGGGAGATGGCCAGTCCAGGGGTGTCGAGGGGGGAACACTCCTGCTTGAAGCTGCACGAGGCATAAACTCAACTTATCCAATGCAGGTACCCAGGTCATCATCCCAGAACCCAAAATCACCGGGCAGCAAGCAAAGAAAGGTCTCTGATCAGTCCAGGACCTGGCAGGTGCCCAAAACACTGAGTCAGGGAGGTGTTTCTGCCTGAGAGGTCTTTGCAGGATGTCCCCCAAGTGCTGGGGCTGTGTAGGTTCACCCCACCTCCATGGCATAAGTCTGAGGTGGGTGCCTGGACTAAGCCCCAAATTTTTAATGAAGTATTATGTGAATTTGCTCTGACTGGCCAGCAGCTGGGGCTGAGGACCATACAAGCCTTCTAGGGTGAGACAACTTCTGTGGAGCTCAGCTTTCCGTGTGCTCCCAGCACTCACCTCAACACAGATGGCTTGTGCCAACCCGCCTGTTGGCACGCCTGCCTCCAAAGCACAGGACAAGCCCTAACGGATTGTCCTAAATTTTATGAGAAAGCAGGATTCAGTGCCTGGGGAGGGTTTTTTGTGCAGCAGTATGGAGTTCTGGCTGGGATGGAGGAGGCTGCTGGAGCTACATGCTGCCTGCTTGGGCTCTGTGCGGAGCGTGTATAACTCCTTCTTTTCACTGTAAAACTGCTTCTGAGGGACACACTCATGAAATATAAATGTGAGACCTGCTTTAAGCAGGCAGAGCCCAGAGATGAACAGTGGATCTGAGCAGGCAGCAGCTCACAGCCTTTCTCTTCTTAGCTGCAATTAATCATTTATGCTTTTCATAACACGAGCTGTGATCTGAGAGCCCAAAAAGCCCTGGGGGCTGCAGGGCTGACCCCACAGCTCACTGCCACCAGTGCTTCACCTGCACAGACAGGCACTGTCCCCACAGCCTCCCTTGCAGTGCCACGCAGGGCTGGGCCACACCTTGCCATCACCTCAGGGAGCTGGGTCTGTTTGCCAGTGAGATGGGGGGCATTGATTGGGAATGGGTGAGCACAGGCCAGTGATGGTTTGGTGCATGGCGATGGCTGGTGATGAGTTAGTGAGGGGTGGTGACTCAGTGAGGGGTGGCAATGGGTTAGTGCTGGGTGGTGATGGTTGGTGATGTGTTGGTGGGGATGGGTGGGGATGGGTTTGGGGTGGTTGGCAACAGATGGTAAGGGGTTGGTCATGGGTGGCAATAGGCTGGTGATGGTTGACAGTACCATAAAACTTCAGGGTTTGGGGACCATAGGGGCAAGAAGAAGAGTAATAGCCTGCTGGGGCGCTGGATAAATCTGAATGCCAACCTGTCTTCACAATCATCCCTGGGTGAGAACCTCCGTTTCTGCAATGTCATTGTTTTGTGTGAGGAAGATGACCCAGAATAGTTAATTTTGAATGAGCTAACACTGTCCATGCCCAGGAGATAGCAAGTGCTGGGCCAAGGTTCAGAGCATTGGGGATCAGCTTCTGCCCATGCGAGGACAGCATTGAGCCAAACTAGGATGAGGTCAGTGGCTTACAGATGGGACTGTAACACAAGTGTACCTCCCTTGCTGGGGGATCAGGACAGGAAGGGGCTGCAAGGGGTCCAGGAGAGGAGATACAGCTCCAGACAGGTTGCCAAAAAGGCAGGGCAGAGGTACAGGCAATGTACATACACTTGTCATACAGACAACACCATCATTCCCATGCTGGAGCCTGGCTGAACATCTTTTACCACTCTTGGGAGGACAGTGATGCCACTATCACCCACTGTGCCCGGGGACACTGCCCTGGGTGGGTGTTGCCAGGCAGAGATTGGCTTTAGGCCAGGTGTGGGGGGGGCACTGAGGGCCAGCTGAGTTGTCCTGGCTCCCACATGCCCCTGTCTGGGCTGAACTTCCCCCTCCCGGCTTCTGCTCTATTTTCAGCTCAGCTAGGAAAAAACCCTTTGGAGTTGTTGTTTCTTCCTTTGTTTCCTAATTTAGATGGTCCCAAGGCTCCACAAGCAGATAAAGGCAAGTTTATTGCTTCTCTCTGTTTATGGCACTACTGGAACACACTGCTCTCACAAACATTACATCAAGGGAGTGTGGGGAAGGCTCAGTGTCCCCAGCACAGCTTAACTCTTGCCTACATCTGCCCATCACTGTTCACTGCTGCCTCTGGCACGCTGCTGTCGCACCCGTGCCCCGCTGCTGCCGGCTCCATCTGGGCTCCACCGTGGTGCCTCCGACTGGATCAGTCCCTGAGTCACCCTCCAGTGACAGCCGGGGCCCTCAGCTCCTGCTCTGAATCATGCTGGTGTCTCGGCTCATCCCGTGGCTTGGGAGAGTCCCAGTGCCAGGTGCCACATGGATCCCATGGCTGCATGTTGGCCTCAGGCCCTTCTCATGTGCCTCCACAGGGAGTTAGGGGCAGCACCAAACTGAGGGATCAGTTGATGCCCTCCATGTCCCCAACAGCTCTGCTCTGCTGTGGAGGCAGAGAAGAGACAGGGCAGAGCAGGTGCAGAGACAGTCAAGGATGCAGGAACACAACAGGATGTACCCCATCTGAGTTCATCACACCGTCAATAATGGAGACTCTTTGGGATGTGGGTCCTTTGTATCCTGGAGACCTCAGGCCTTCCTTGGTCTTGGCAGCCACAGCCCAGTCAAAAATCATCCCTGAGGGATGCTGGGACGGTGTTTGCACCAGAAGAGCTGCCACTGCCAGCCCCTGGCTCTGCCAGACACGGCTGGGCTGTCCCTGGCTGGGAGCACCAGGGCTGTGCAGGCTGTTGCAATGAAACACATTCCGAGCTGTGTTTGTTTGGCTGGGACAGTGTGTCACCACCACCGAGTCCAAGTTTCATCATGCCAGTGGAGAGGGAAGAGCAGTGCCCAACCTCCATCTGCTTCATGGCCAGAGGCAGCTGCCATCTAGGGGGAGTGCAAAGGTAGGGGACAGGCAAGGAAGGGGAGAGGATGGCGGTGGGAGGGCAGGGGGGACAGCAGTGAAGGCCTGCTGTTTCTTCCCTGAATAAAATGAGCTGGGGGTTAGGGGAACCCCGAGGCACTGGAGGGAAGGGCTCAGAGCTGGAGGTTTTAGGTGTTGTGCTTTAATACAGACTCACTTGCCCGCACAATGCTGGTGGGAGAAGGATGCCTGTGAGACCTCTTCTGTCAACAAAACTCCAGGGACAATGACGTCGGGATGTCAGTGTGTTTCAGGGCAGAAGTGTGATGAGCCCAAAAGCAGCTGTCACAAGCACTGCCCTAGCATGCTGCCAGTGCTTTGCCTTTTTCCAGAGTCTGGCAAAAATGAATTCAAAATCCCTCTTTGTGGGATGGACAGATAGCCACAGATCTCTAGCAGGGTGTGGTTGATGGGGCCCATTCTCCCTTTCTCTAGTCCTGAGAGGTGTTGGTTGTGGTGTAAAGCCAGTGGGGTCAGATCCCTTGTGGAAGTTGGCACCAGGCACAGTGTCCTTAACTCCAAGATTTGATTAAAATGCAAACACTGGCCTGCTTGGTCTGGCTTTCCAAACAGGTCCAAAACCCCTGGCCAGTCTCACCACTTCTTCAAAGGCAAGAATGAGACACCAGACTGGCACTGCCTTACCCAAGCTCTGCTGGTCACGTTGGGCACAGCACTGACCACGCATGGCTGTGGATGTGTCCGAGCCTGGCTGCATGGGGGCAAAATAAGCTTGTTTGTCTCCATGGGAGGGGAGGGAACTCTGCCCCCTCTATGCTATGTCTCCACGGAAAGGGACATCATTATATCCTGAAATCAGCCTGGAGGCTGGGAAACGTGTCAGCAGTGAGGTCAGGGATACCTGGAAGGATCTGGACCTTGGGAAGTGGTAGTGTGAGGACAAAAAAGGAAATCTGAGATAGGGACAGGAAATAACAAAAGTGAGTCAGACGTGAAGTACATGGGCAAGGACAACTCTGGGGAGCTAATCTGCAGGAGATAACACTGTCAGGATGGAGGAGCCTTGGAGAGGAGCTCATGGAAAGAAAGAGTCAAGGCGCAGATGTGTCTGAGACTCCAGTGGCCAACACAGCCCCTCTGCATTACCCTCAGCGACTTCTCCCGGGGAGCTGTGGGAAGTGTGGGATCCAGCACCCAGCCCTAGGCACTCTGGAGAACATGTACACTTTGGGATGTGTTTCACTGCCTCCAAAGGTTTCCCTGAAACCCTGCACTGGATGTTTATCCCCTGGCAGACAGGACTAGCTGTGGGTGCAGCCTGTCTGCTTTTAGTCTGGTGGAGATTAAGCTCTCCAGGGCCTAATGGTGATTCTTTTGGCAACCGTTCAACAGGTCTTAATCCATCTTATCTCTGCTCTGAAAGGATGAATTAGGCGCCTCTCCAAGCACTCAATGGGGAGCAGGAGCCACAGGAGCTCTAGCAGTGCACAAGCTGCTGCAGGCACCCCGGGGCTGCCCTACATATGACAAAGAGCCCCCAGAGCCACCAGCTCTCAGGCAGAAGCCAGGGGGATCTGGAGGCTGGGGAAGAGGCAGCCCTGCAGGATGGCCAGCACGCTTCACAGTATCCAGCAGAACCCTCTCACCTTTCTCCTCTTTCACATCCAGCTGTTGGCATCACCAGAAGTCTTGGCCTGGGTAGTGAAGTCCCGATTTCCATGGGATTTGCCTGGGTATGAGCCACGAGCAGTTTCTTGGATCATGAGGAAAGACTGGACACAACACGACCCCACTCATCCTGTCCAAAGACTCCCATGCCTGGACGAGTGCCTGTGCAGCCCATCCAACCCATCTGGCACCCGGGGATGTCCTTGCTCCCACAGTCCAGATGCAGTCAGAACTCACAAGTGACAAAGAGGACATCATGGTCATGTAGGGTTTGCTGTCAGGCACAGGGACTCTGAACTTGCTTTTTGCAAACCTCTACAGACATTGCTAATAATAACAACTGTGTTAATTAGGGAGCTCTTATAGCCCTGCATGATTTGTTCAGTCAGTTATGGGGAATACTGTCAGGGTAACATAAATGAGGGGTGGCAGTTGCCTCTCCAGCAGTCGTCTGGAGTGCTGGAGCCGTGTCTGAGACCCAAGGCACTCCCTGCACATCAGGGTGACCCAGTTGATGTCACAGGCAAGGACAGGGCTCAGTCTCACACAGACATTTGGCCCAAGGAACCATGGCTCAGACACCCGCTGAGCCTGATGGCTGCTCATGTCCATCTCCACCTTGGGGCACTCAAGGGTGTGGTTTGGGGTGAGTGGCTGTGCCCCAGCTGGGCCATCTGCCCCAAACCCACCAGCTGTCCCTGGCTCTTAGATGACTGCTCGTCATGATGGCATCTTGCCTTCTCCAAGTCCCTTCCAAGTGAATTCAGAGAGTACAGTGACACTGTTCATGGGTTTTGCAGAACCTGAAATCTCCCACTTCTCTGCATTTAAGTGTTGCTGTAGTGGGTGACTGGGAGCTTAATTTCTTTTTGGCTATTCTAAACATCTTTTCTGTTTCTGAGGCCTTTTACAGTTTCTCTAAAATACTTTAATAATTCCCACATGGTATCCCTCACGTGACTGATAGCTTGATAGCTCACTTGCTCACCTGTCCACACAAAATGGCACTGGGACAGGATCTCTCTGAGCCTGCCAGGAGGACTGTGTTACCCTGAGATCAGTTGGGGACAGTTTGCAGGATGGTGAGAGAGCCCCTGTGACATCACCTGGTCTTGTCCTGCCTATACTCCACAGCTGGGAAATGCCTTTAGAGGGGAGGTTTCCTTCTTTTCCACGCATGGTAAAGGCAGTAATGGGTTTGCTGCAGGGCTGCTGCCAGCTGGCACCCACTGGTGCTGCTGAGGGGCCCATTGCCACTGGATCACCCTCTCAGGGGCGGCTGGTGGGTGGTGCCACCGCTCAGCATCGCTGCCATCCACTGTCCTTGCTCCTGACCTCAGCCTTGTTTGCTTTGGGCCAAGCCGTGCTGCCCAGTCAGTGTTCAAGGTGGCCAAGGTGGCTGTGGAAGCTGTCCAGGCACTGCAGGATGACACCCTGGCCATCAAACCCAGCCCACCACACTAGTCCCTAGCCTGCCCCCACACTGCATCAAGGGCTCTGTGGGGATCCTGGGTATCCCTCCTTCACTAGAGGGTCATGGGGGTATTTGCTGGGAGATTTAATTGATGTCTTGTTTCTCTTTTTGGCTCTAAAGCTCCTTTTTACCTCTGGAAGAGGATAAGAATTAATTAAACAAGAATTAATCAAAGAGCAGAAGGATGCAAATTTTCAAATGAGACATCAGGTGCTGCAGGTCCTGCCCTCTCTGTACATTGATTCCAACTTCAGCTTGTTCTGCTCCAGCCACTGGCAGCCCTCATGTCTATTCCTGGCCCAGAGCCCCATGCAAGCAGAAATCCCCTCTGCGTTGTGTCACCAGTTGAACTACAGTGCATGCTGTCTCCAGAGCAACAAACAGCTAAAATTGGTAGAAAGTTTGATTTGAGCCTGAGCCAAGCTTAATTTTTAATTGCTTCTAATTTCACTCTCTGGGTTGGGTTTGCCAAGCCAGGCAGAAAGGCCACAAGGGCAGGTGTGGGCCCAGTCACCTGCGGGCAGCACTCGGCTCTCCCGGGTCTGGAGCCCTCAGCCACAGCACTCTGGGGGAACTCAGGGCCCCCAGATCTGGACATCCAGCTCAGCTGCCTTGTCCCTGGCTCTCAGCTT
Source organism: Polioptila caerulea (assembly GCA_013397295.1). NCBI lineage: Eukaryota > Metazoa > Chordata > Aves > Passeriformes > Certhiidae > Polioptila > Polioptila caerulea. Next base: position 293,455 of record VYXF01000199.1, read on the forward strand.
CCCAGGAGACCCATGGCAGAGGAGATTGAGCCCCTTGACTGAACCAAGAAGGCAGTGGGATGGGTTTTCAGCTTTTCGTTTTGTGTGTTCAATAGACTATCATGGGGTGAGGATTTGATAATAAATCCCAAACACCTTGTGGCATTCCTGAGCCCATTCCTATTCCTGCAGCTTTTTCCATTCCATGCCTGAAGCCATTCCATCCCTGAAACACACCCCTTCCATTCCTTCCATCCCATTCTACCCTATTCCATTGCTGCAGCCTTTTCCTTCCCATTCCATGGTGGGTCAACAAGTCAGGAGAGCATTTCTGCCATGGAGACACACAGGGAATCCTACAGTCAGCACTCACATTCCCTGGAAGGCACCTCCTCTCCCAAGTCTCCCTGAGCAGGGATTATGAGGCCATATTCCTGGTGTTATTCATGGCTGCCAACAGAGAGGTGAAAATCTTCTGATCCTGCCTCAGAGCCGCTGGAACTTTACACAAAATCCCCAGACATATTGTACCTGTGCTGACACAGCAAACAGTTATTCAAATGGCAAAGGTCACTTTCCCTTTTCTGACAGCTGTTTTTGCTACATGTCCTGTAGTTCAAGGATAAAGGAGATGCAGAGCCTGGCAGAGGTCCATCCCTCACAACAGCTCAGGGTGTTAGAAAGGTTTGGGAGGGAGGAAGAAACCATCCTGGGGAAGAAGCCAGGAGGACAGTGTCTCTCCTACCTGGTCCTGATGTCCCACAAAATCATCCCAAGGAGCTCTGAGTGGGGGTTGCAAACAATTATAGGTTGTGGTTGAGCAAACGAGCACTGCCTGGCCTGGCTGCACAGCTGGGTTTCACCAAAGCCCTGGGACTGTGGTGAGGCTCTTCCCCAGAAAGCCATCAACATCTCACAAGACACAGCACTGAAGGGAAAGCAGCAAGCACCAGTGGCTCCCAGACCTGCAAGGCTGCTGTGTGTCACCAGTGGCTGGGAGCACCTGGAATCTGCACCCAGGTGTGGCTGGGACCCCTCCAAGGAATCAACAGAGGTGGGGGAACAGCCATGAGGGCTGGCTTTGCTGCTGGAGATGCCACAGCCACTGGCACAACCCATAAACTGTCCCAAGGTGCTGGTGCTGAAGGCAGCCCAGAGCCACAGGAAGGTCCAGCCCTGCTGCAACAGTGTACTCCTGTTGATATTCACGTTTTCTGCAGAGTCCCAGGAGAGGCTGGTGACAGGATTCTCCTGGGTAGCCTCACACCAGGAGAAGGAACATGCACCAGAAACTGATGGTGGGCTTTCTGGTTGGTCCAGGGGAACTCTTGATGAAAGTCAGGTCTCCACCAAGGAATGCATGGAAAGGCATCTAGGGGGACTTGCCTGGGGCCACTCACACCTCATGGGCAAGGGCCCTGGAAGGCTGGGACCAGCCCTCTGCACCCTGACCTTTCTCTCCCTATAGAGTTTCTCCCAAGACAGTTTCTGCCCAGTCGAGGGCACTGGTCTGGGTGGGTTTAGAAATAGCCATTTAGCAAGAGGGAACCACAAAACCACAATTAAAAGTGACAGTCCTCAGCACAAACCCTGCTTTTCCACCAGGATGGTCCATGGTCTCATGGTCTCAGGTGAGCACTGCCAGCTCATGATTGTGGCAACCTTGGCCGCTTTGGTTGACAGAAAACTCCCCATTTTGGACTTCTTTTTTAGGATGGAAGGGTTTTTTTGGACTCAGAATTTTTCTTTTCTCTGCGCTTTGCAATGGGGAAACAATGAGTGTGTAACTGCATTTTTGTCGGGCAGGACATTTTTCTGTAGGTATTTGAATTTCCTTCTGTGGGGGATCACCAGATGTCAAACCTGGGCACCACCCGAGGGCATATGCTCAGCTCTGGCTGAGTGAGGTGGTCCAACAGCAGCATCAAGCTCAAAGCTCAGGCACAGACTTGGACCTGCATCAGGTTTCTTACAGTGCTGAGCAAAGTCCTGGACATGGAAACACCTGTCTGCCAGGTAGAAACCCCAAAGCCTTTTTTTTTTTAAAGAAACTCAAACTAAACACATGCTGCCCTGTCCCAGCAGAACNCCTGTCTGCCAGGTAGAAACCCCAAAGCCTTTTTTTTTTTAAAGGAAACTCAAACTAAACACATGCTGCCCTGTCCCAGCAGAACCACTGCATGGCACATGCTCCTCTCTGACCTGAGGATGAGCAAAGCTGGGGGTAGGATGCCCCTGCAGAGATACTTGTGAGTGCTGGGTACTGGGTTCCAAGTGTGGGATGCCCCAGGTGAGGTATCTATGGGTGGAAGGTTCTGGGTGTAGGATGCCCCAGGGGGTCTATCTCAGTGCTGGCTGATGGATTCTGGATGTGGGATGCCTCGGGGTAAGTACTTGTGAGTACTGGGTGCTGGGCAGCCCCCACTTGGGAAGCCAAACCCTGCAGCAGGGTGCTGCTGTTCTGGGGAGAGCTCAGATCCACCCTGTGGGCAGGAAAACACTCAGTTTAGGAAACCAGGAATCAGCCAAAGTCCTTGTAAGAGCAGGGAAAGAGCCATGGCTGGAAATGGGGCTACCTCTTCTCTCACAGTCCTGCTGGGGATCTGGAGCTTCCCCAGCCACTGTTGGTGTTCCACCAGTGAGGGGGGATGGGGAAGGGGCTGCTGGAGCTCTTGATGCTTTGGGGCATTTTCATCTGTTTCTTTTCAGGTTTTCACAGGTTTTTTTCACCTCCCAATGCCTGTATGTCCTGTGAGGTGGGGTGTAAAAATCTAGAAAAATACAGAATCTGACTGTGAAAATACAGGAAAATCTTGACTAAAGATTAAGAGATATTTCCCTTTGGAAAATGCATGCAACAGACAAAGCCTTGTTTTCATCACTTCTTTTTGGTCCCCACCCTGCAGACCCTTTCCTTTACCTTTAGAGCAGGAAATATCCCAACATCGCAGACACAACCCGAGGCTGGTATTCCTGGACATTTGTTACGTAGCTGAGCACACAGCTTGGATGCAGCTGGCCAGGGGGTGGAGACACATCGCTGCAGCCTCGCCTCGTCCCTGGAGGCACAGCCCTGCCCCTCCCTGAGCTTTGGCCAGCAGAGCCAGACGAGGAGCCCAAGCACCAGGTTGTCATAGTCACAAACCAAGCAGGGACATGAGTGGGAAGAGGTTTGATCCCCAGCTGGGATTTTCAGGACAGTGTCTCAGAATTTGCATGCTTCTCTCTTTGCTGCTGCATGAGGAATGTGTCCCCTGTCATTCTCCGATACAAAGCTCTGCTGTGCTTTCCTGCAAACCTCTTCCCAGGAGGAAAAGCAGCTGTGGCTGCATGAGGACAGGCAGAAATCTAGCAGAGCCCTTGTGGATGTGGCTGCTGCTGGCTGTGGGTGAAGAGGCCACATAGCTCTTACCCAGCACTCATCCAGCACAGTGTTGGACAGGAGGGCACATCCCCAGGGGTTCTTATGGACACCCATCCTGAATGTCCTGGGACAGCTAAAAACTTTCCTGGGCAGCAGAAATGACCTGGCGGGTTTTCACACAACGCAGCCAAAAAAAGCCGCTTGTGTTGCGTCAGGAAATCCAGCCTGTGAGGGGCTGTGCCAGCAGGACAGAGGGGTCACGGCCACCAGCAGATGCTGACTGATAAAAGGCAAGCAGTGCCAGAGCTGTCTCTGTCCCGGTCACAGAGGAGGAGATGGGTGGCCAGGAGTGACAACACAGTTGTGGATGAACTCTGTGGGCTTCGCTTGTGCTCATCACAGCATCTCTCCCCTTCCAGTGGCTCTGGGCATCTCCTTTCAGAATCTACGAATGAAATGAAAGGATATTCACAAAATACTGGAGAAATCCCTTGTCACCCTCATGCCCACCAGAGGCTCTATCAAATCCATTGTCTGTCACGAGCCAAAGGCTGCTGATAAAATAGAAGCCACCATTGTCTCACAAGGAGAGCAGAGCCCAGTCCTGGTCCCTGTGGTCCTTCCCACATGGGCTTGTGAGCACACTGAGTATGCCAAGGGGCAGCCTCATCCCCAGGAACCTGAGCCCTTAGCTGCAAGCTCAGCCAGCCAGAGCCCCTAATGTGAAACGCATGTTGGTTAAACCAAGAGATGACTGTAAAAAATAAAGGTCGGATTTCTCTGGCTGCAAAGCCTCACACGTTACCCCAAGACCTCCGGTTTCCTGCCTTCTGGCATGTGTGACCTTCTGCACAGTAACCCCAGTGCTCCCCACAGAGCCCGGGATGGCAGGAAGAATAAAGGGGAATGAAGACTTGCATAACATTCATCCAGGCTCGCCAGGAAAATAAGGAAACTACTTGGAATGAGAGCGTTGCTGGCCTTTTATGTCAGCTTTTCACATGTGAAAATGGGCCTCCCTGCTCTGGGCTAATGGGGCCCAGGACCTTCCCCAGGGCGGCTGCAACCCTCACCCATCCCCTGGAGACCCCAGAAGATACAGCAACCTGGGTAACAACATCTTGCCTCACTTGGGCTGCCAGTGGTTTACCCAGGGCTGCCCTGTGCTGGCAGGAAAAGCCAGCAGAGACAGGGTGGGAATGAAGCCCAGCGACATGGCTGGGCTCCCTATGGATGGCTGTGGCCAATTTTCCATCTTTCTGACTGACCCTGCTTGGGAGTTCATCTCTGCTCAAGAAGCAGCTGAGAGCAGAAGGTTTGGGTGTCCTCTGACAAGGGTGAGGGGCTGTCCCCAGCCCCGGGAAAGGATGAGGCTATGCTCTGGGAGGCTGTGCCACCCTGCTGTCCCTTTGGGCCAGTGAGGGTTGGGGCACAACCAGCCTGGGCAGGCAGCATGAGCCGCATGCCCCTTCTCCAGAGTGGGGAGTGACAAAGCTTGAGCCAGCAAACCTGCGTGGGAAGAGTGGGACAGGGTGACCTCAGCTGTTTGGCTGCAGGACCACACCAGGGAGGCAATGGATGAATCCCCTGCAGGACCAGGTGGGAGCAGAGACTGAATCGGATGGGGAATTCCCACTCTGCCCGGGAATGCTGCCAGTGCCTGTCTGATGAGATGTGCTGCTGCCCCAGATGGGGACCAGTAGAAAATCCGTGTTGGATTTTTCCCGTCCTCTGGTGAATCAGAATTATGTTCCTCTGGAAAACCTAAATTTATCCTTGAAGGTGTGATGATGTATTTCACACATCCTATTCCCTCTCACTGGAGGCTCCTTTACGTTTGTCATTTTTAACAATAAAGCAACGCTGTGAGCAACCTTCCTATAAATCATCCAACTATCCCTCCTGGTGATGTGAGCCTGGGGCTGAGCAGCTGCAAGAATTCGTGTGAGTTCAGACCAGGCTGAACTTTCACACAGTGACCTGCCAGGTCAACCTGGGAAGGAGCAGGATGGAGAAAGGCAGGGAACAAAGACACTCTCTGCAGCCCACCCGATCACAGCCTGACATGCATGGGACAGGAATGGGGATGGGGATGGGGCGATGTGCCACCATGCACGTGGGGGATGTTTGAAGGAGCTACTTGTGATGTGTACTGGTGATACTGCCTTTCCTGGGTGTCTGAGGTGGTGGGAGTGTATGGAAGAAGGGATAGGGATGGATATAGTTATAGGAATAAGGATAGGGATTGGAGGATGGGGTTGGGAGCATCCCTTGGTTCTGAGAGAAGCTCCACAGAAAATAACTTCCACAGAAAATAACTTCCTCTGGAGTCTACTGTTCCCTGCCCAAGGGAAACCCACAGAGAGCCTCGAGAGCCATTGTTGTGCTCTGCTGGTCTCTGTGCAGCTCTGGGCCCCAAGGCCACTGGGCTTGGGCAGTGTCCTCATGGGATCCCTCCTGGGAGCCTGAGCAGGGGACAGGGCCCTTCATCCCCTGGGACAAACCTCAATCTCTCCCTGGCCCTGAGCCAAGCTGGGCAGTTGGAACCCTACAGAGATTTTGACCATAGCCCTTTTCCACACAGGACAGAGCAGAGCATGGAGAAATGCCCCAGGAGCTCACACTCTGCTGGCCAGGCCATTTTAAGCTCCATTTAAAGTTGAGAGCACCTTCCCATCAGCCTGTGGTTATTCCCAGCCTGAGGCAGATCAAAGCCTCTGAGGGCTTTGCATTTGTGTACCTTAAAAATTTGTATTTCTCAGGGCAAATTTGAGAAGTCGCAATAGGAAAATGCAGCCAAAGGAAAACACAGCCAAAGGCAAATGCATAAATCATGCGGCTTCTCAACAGGCCTTGGCTTCTCACATTCCCTCTCTCCTGCCACTGCAGAAAATAACCAGTGGTAACATGTCTGCTGTAGCATTCAGAGTAACCCCGTCGTTTCCCAGGACAAGCTCCAGTGTTGAGTAATGGTGGGCAGGGAGCAGAGCTCACACAGGATTCATTTTGCCTGACGTTAACCCACAGCAGTTGCCAACATATGAAATTGTGCCTCCCTGTTTGTCCCAGTGACTCAAGGGTTGGTGGTTTCCAGTCCAGAGGGCTCTTGAGGGTGCTCCAGCCTTGGGCTCCTTAGGCATGACTCCTGCCAGCTCACTCCCTGCTGGGATGCCAAAAAACAGCAATACAAGCTGAAAAGGAGAATTTTCATTTTTTGGATTCCATCTGGGACTTTTTGGCAGCCCCTACAGCACTCAGGAGTGATGGGTATGGTGGCAGATCTGTCCTTGGCAGGGGGGCCATGACCTGAGTGTGAGGGGCACAGGTCAGCCAGGGGCACCCCAAAGAGCCTTGCAGGGACCCCAGGCCCAGTAGAGAAGGCTGTTGGAGGGGGGCAGTGGCACCCCCTCCGCATCACTACCACCTCTATGTTCCCAGCTCCTCTCTAGCAATAGTGTCAGGGAGAGCACAGAGGGATTCCCCCAAAGCACAAAGATTTGGAAAAAGAATCTCACAATTTTATTGTATTTTTTTTCTCCTGCAGTGTTTCCTACCTGGGTTTTTTTTCCTCTTTCCTCGCTTGAAAAATTCCTTCTGACCATGAAATAAATGTGAAAACAGTGGCTGGCAGGGGGGGGCTTGGGACTCTCTGGAGTGTGTGCCTGCTGGAATTTCTGAAATTCCTCTTTAACCTCTCTGACTCCACCCTGAGCTGTTTCTGCTGGGTGCATTCTCTGAGGCCTCTCACTCACTCTTCGGACAGCATCAGCCTAGGAAATACTTGGAGATGGCATAGGAACTCCTGGAAAGAGAAATCCTCCAGCCAAGCATTTTCAGACAAGATGAAAAGCCTTTTCCAGGGACCAGGGCTCTGAGCGGTAGAGGAGAGCTGGAGGCAGAACTGCTGTGGGCTTGAGTGGAGGAGCTCGGCCCGGGACCCAGGAGCGCTGCAGCCCTGGTCCCAGGGGGCTCACATCGGCCAGACGCAGTGAGTGGTGGGAAGCAGGGATTTGGCTCCAAAATCCAGAGTGGGAGGACAGGCAGTTCCCTTCTCGAGGCTGCGCAGTGCAGGGACGGAGCGCTGGGGCAGCAGGAGGAAGCGCCCCGTGGAGAGGGAGCAGAAGGGCTCCATCTGCTCCAATCCGAACAGAGACGACAGCAAGTCCATCGCGGTGTGTGAATTCCTTCATGGAGAGAAAACACAGGGACTCGAAAATCCCTTTGAGCCAGCAGAAAAAGGCAGAACAAGAAGGAAGAGCCAGAAACCAGGGTCCAAGACATTGGCAAATAAAATAAGATGCACGTTTTCCACAGGGGAATGATTGAAACCTGTGGGGGGAGGGTAATGAGAGATGGCTCTATCCATCCGTGTTGCTCTTGGAGACCAGGAATGTTTAGAGGAGTGAACATTCTGCTTCCCTTAGGTGTACAGAGGAGCTGCCCCTAAGCATGCTTCCTCCCCGGGATTGGCAGCATCCACCTGTGCCAGGCCAGGGCCCCCCAGCAGTGCCACAGGGTACTCCCGCCCCCGGGCCAGCAGGTCCCGGAGGGACACGGCCTCGGAAGGTGACACGAGAGCAGCCAGGGGAGGGGGGGACCAGTGCAGGATGAGGAGCAGGACAGTCAGCAGGGATGGGATAGGGATGGGGACAGGGATGGGGACGGGATAGGGAATGGGGACAGGGATAAGGACGGGGATATGCATACGGTATGGACTGGAATGGGGATGGGGACAGGGATAGGAAAGCAGATGGGAA
>VYXF01000199.1:301781-316945 GCA_013397295.1 Polioptila caerulea
CGGGGAGGGGCCGGTGCGGGGCCCTCCCCGCCACAGGGGCATAAAAGCAGGGCGGCGGCGGCGCGGGAACAAGAGCGTAGCGGGTACGATGCAGCTCGGCGGCGCAGCGCTGCTGCTGTGCGCGGCGGGGCTGGCCGCGGCCCCNCAGCCGCTGGAGGAGGTGGCGGCTGACAAGGACGCGATCCAGGGCCGACTGGAGCGGCTGGAGGGCCGGGTCCGTCTGGCGCTGCAGGCGCGGTCGGCTGGGAACCAGAGCGTTCGGGACCTGGGGGCGCTGCAGGTGAGCGCAGGGGGTACCGGTATCCACCGGAGGAGCGAGGGGGTTGGACCGGACCAGCACCGGCCGGTTGGAGCGGGATAGGGAGGACCCGACGGGACCCTGCCACCGGCATCGGCTCGGGGAGCGTTGGTGGGGGGACACACCCCAGACCCGCTAGGGGACACCGGGAGCGACTGCGGGAAAAAACGATGTGGGACTCGACTGTCCCGGCACACCGGGAGCAGCGGGAGGGGATCAGCTTTAGGAGAGCGGAGGGGTCCTGGAGTCACCGGGAGCACCCTCCCGGGAGTCTCGCATAGCCAGAGCTTCCCGGGGCAATGGAGCTCACCTGGCTCTTCCCCCACAGTCCCTGATGGACGCTCAGAACCTGCGGATCGAGGAGCTTCTGCAGAAAATCAAGCAGCAGCAGTACAAGCTGGACAAGCAGAACCTGCAGATTAAAAGCCTACAGAGCAAGGTGAGCCCCTGTCCTGTGCTGCAGCCCCCAGCCTGACCCTACAGGCTGTGGGCACCCTGGTGTGAACAGCCCTGCTGTCCCAGCACTGGTGGCTGTGCTGGTGCTCCCTGGCTTTGGGGACTCCAGAGGAGCCACAGCTCTGGTCCCTGCAGTGTATTGTCTGTGATGTGAGGATAGCAACCTGCAAGCTTCCAGAGAGTTTGCATGGAGCAATAGGAGGACCTGCTGGTGGGTGGGAACAGCCTCCCTGACCTCTACTTTTGCATTCATCTGCAGAATAAACTAGCTAGCATGGGTGTGAAAAACCACAATTGTTTCTGGCTTTGCCAGGACTGGATATCTCCTGTTCCTCGAGGTTTCTAGGCAAGTTTAACCCCAGCTTGGGCCACAGGGAGTGGCTGGCGTGTGACTGACCTACTCCCCTGAGTAACAGGGTGGAAAACAAGCTGAGATAAAACCATTCTGACTTGTGCATTTTGTTTAGGTCAGTCTACTAATTCCCCTACACCACAACAAAACACAGTCTCCAATGTGGAAGATAAGCCTGAAGAAGAGCCTCAACCTCACCAACCAGAGTCAGAATGGCAGTGGGGAGCCCTTGCAGACACAGAGTGAGTATCTGCTTGTGTTGCCCGGCTCGTCCATGCCAGAGTAAACCTGTGGCAGTTGCAACCCTTTGGAAACAAAAGGTTCATTTGTCCTGAGCCAGGATGTGAGATTTGCTTGAAAAGCTGGAGCCTGGGAGTGTGGCCAGAGTGAGAGGTTCTGGAGCACTGGCAGAATCCTTGCCTTCTGGGCCAGTTAGTCCAGCAGGAATTTAAGGATTAAAGAGGCTTTTTCCTGCCTGGAGTTAGGAATGCAGTGGGGAGCAGACAAAGCCTGAGAGCAGGTATTTGTCTAAAAGGATTGGCAGGTGCAAGGTGAGGAGAGGAGAGTCTCAGATCTTTTGAGTTAATTCTTGTTCACCTGCTCACACTTCACCAGGCATGATCTGCTTTGGTGTCTGGGGAAGGAGGGGAGGGTTAGGAAGCCCTGGCCTGAGAGCAGAGCTGTATGCTTGTGTATCTCTCTCCTTGGCTCATATTTAGAGCTCATGCATGAAACACAAGTGTCTCAACTTGCACTGTCCTTAGATGAAGGTGCTGAGTTGCAGTGGATGCTCACAGTCCTGGGAGATGTGCATTGGAGCAGGCAAGTGGATGCTGCATCTGCAACTCCAGGCTCTGCCTGGAGCATCTTCTCCTCTGGCAGCAGGGCTGGAGGGGCTCCTGCAGAGCAAAGGGCAGCAGAGCAGGTGTCCCCAGCTGTGCCATGTCCTGCAGTCTCCCTCCAGACAGGAACTGATGTCCCTGTAGGGTTTGCTGGCCAGGAGCAGCTGCTGTCAGCTAGATCACAGTGCTGGCTCTGCCTGTGCCACTGTCTAGGAATCTTCAGCAGGAGGAAAACAGAAACAAGGCAAGATGAGGAGGCATGGGGAATTCCTGCTCAGGGCTTGATGCAGGGATGATTATGGGAAAACACATGATAATTTGTCTATGGAGCCTGGAGCCGTCACTGGTGTGTCTGAAAGCTGGGTGGGCAAAACAAAGCACTTGTCCACATGGACAAGAAGAGAGGTGGGATGTGGGGCTTCCAACTCCTCCTGGGATGCAGCTCAGTGGGGCTGTGCAGGGTCAACCTTACTCAGAGCAGCACTTCTGAGCCAGAAAACTCTCTCAGAACTTCTCCCCCGTTTTTTTCCAAGCTCTGCTTTGTGAATTGCCTGTAGTAGTGTGTGTCATAGAGCAGTTGGGGTGGGAAGGGACCTTTAGAGGTTATCTAGTATAACCCTTGATTCCACTCTCGGGTTATGCTGAAAGTGGGGTGCAGGGAGATGAATTGGGACCTTTGCTACTTGCTCTGTTTGCTGGTGCCGTTGTTAGGATGTTCTACCTTATGCTGGCTACAGAAATGTTTGGGATGCATAGTGGAAGGCAGTAAAAGAGCTACAGCCCCCACAGATGCTGCATGAGCTCAGCATGTTCCAGTGCTGCGCTGTCCTTGATGGAAAGACCCTGGACATGCAGATTCTGTCCTGCTGGCTGTGAGTTCCCCTTTCCTTGCCTAATCCCTGATGTTGGTATCACTGACAGAAAACAAATTGGCTTCCTTTCATTAGCGAGTCGAGTGAGTTTTCTGGCAACTCTTAAAGCACACAGACTGGCCCTGTGCCCTCTGCCCGGGGAGGCTTGTGGCCACTTTCAGAGCAGAGCAGTGCTGGGGAGGCTTGTGCCAGTGGCTCCTGGGCTATTGTCAGGCAGAGCCTGGTGCCGGCATGGCCCTGGGGAGTGGCGGTGAACTTCACCAGCAGCCCTTGCAGAAAGACCCTTTTATTTGCAACCAGCGAACACAAGTTTTTTCAAGGCGGGGCTGGCATAGGGCCAAGTGTGTGAAAGTTGAGGGCTGCCTGGAGAGTGAGAGGCTTAATAGCTTGCAGAAAGAGGATCATGTCTTTGGGCAGAGCTTGTGCTTGCTGGCAGCCAGCCAAGTAGGGGAAAGGCAGAGCCCTGCTCATGTTCTTCCCTTGGGTCTGAGACTCCAAAATAATGGGGTTGGGTTGGGGCAGGAGAGGGGGAGGTAATGCAGGCAGCTCTAGACATGCCTGCCATCCCTGAGGATGGGTGTTTGTACCAGGATAGTGACCTCCACTCTGTTGTGGCTGGTAATCCTGTTGGGTGGACATGGAGCCTAAGGCAGATCCAGCCTTGTTGTGTTGCTTGGCTAAATAAAGGCAGAGGGAAAAGAAAACACAGGAGCAGTCAGGAGGGCTTGTTCTGCTGGTGCCATTTGGATGTGCAGCATGAACTGGAACTAACAAGCATGTTCCTCAAATAAAAAGATTGAGCAGAGGCTATTCAAGCAGCTTCATCTCGTTCAGCTGCTGGAGAGTCCAGTGGCACCAGGGGACTCGGGATCGAGTGCAGCCAGAGCCCAGAAATGAGAAACAGACAGGGATGAAGTTGACTTGTGCATGCTGGGACCACTAAGCATCTGCCTGGCACCATCCCACCAACACTGGGAGATGCAGTGGGAGAGGAGGTGAGGAGTTTGGCAAGCCCAGCACCTCCCTGCTGTGACAATATGAGCAGGGGCCTCTGGCTGGGGCATTCCTTCCTCTGAGCCTGGTTTGCTTCCCTGCCTGCACTTACCCAGAAAGTGGGGATATTCAGGATTCACTCAGCCTCTGCATTGCTGGAGGGCCCTGTGTGGTTTTTATCCTTGATGCAAAATGTCCTCAATCCCTGTGTCGTGGGTTCAGGGTAGGGCTGGGGCACAGCTTGTCCTGTGGTGCACTGGTGGTGGCACCAGTCCTTGCCTGGCATTGCCCTGGGGGTGTGAGGGATGTGACCACCAGCTGTGCTGGCTGTGGGAGGGGGGCTGCCCCTGCCAAGGAAGGGAAATTTGGTGGGGGGAGGCGAGGAAATGGATGAAAGGTGATGGCAGGTGTCATATTTCTGTTCCCTGGGTCCCCCCCGACCTTTCTTCCTATTGGGGCTCTGCTCTTCACCCCAATGCAGCATCAAGGCTCACCAGCACCAGTGAGGATGGGGCAGGGTGATGCTCTGCAGAGTCTGCTTTTGCTCTTGGTAGCTCAAAAGCCCTTTTTTTCCCCCTCCATCTGCCCCCAGGAAGCCCCTGGCTGTTGGAGGAAGCCCTTCTCCCTGCTGCTGCTCTGGATCTTAGTGTCAGCCCTGACCCTGGGGCAGCTACTGTGAGAGGACCCCCATGGCCAGCACCCCAGCACAGCCCAGGGCTTGTCTTGAGGTTTCTTGTCTGTCTCAGGGTCATGCTGGCAGCAGCTGTGAGCCAGAGTAGCCAGAGCTCCAACCCATCTGCCCTGGCCTGTGGAGAACAGGCTCCCTTTGTCAGGGGATGATGGGGCACCTGTCCCTGCTGACAAAGAGCTCCTTGACTGTGCAGCAGCCTGGGGCTGAAGTCCCTGCACATCCTCCTGTGGCCTTTTGACTCCAATGTCGTAATGGGTTCCCTGTGCCTCATCTCTCCCAAGTGCTGTGGGTGGTAGCTCCTGGATGGACTTTTATCAGTGCTGTTGAAATGGTGCTTTGCTGGCAGCTCAGGGCAAAGTCCCTGCAGGGCAGAAGAAGTGGGAGCCCCTGGGGATGGAGGGGGGATGCAGCAGGGTGTGGCTTTACCCTGGGCAATGCACTCCTGCAATGAGCTGGGGCTCCCAGAGTCTACCCCCCCTTCCTTGTCTCAGTCACTGTATCTTGGAAAAAGGGTCACCCCAGCCTGGCACTGTGCCTGCTGGTGGCAGGTTGCCCAGCAGGATGTTGTGCTGGGACCACTACAGTTGCTGGGAGAGGTCATGTGCTGGATGCTCAGCCACCTTCCTGATGTCAGGACTTCATCTTTCTTTCTGCCCCTGAGGCCCCTTGACCCTGCTTCAGCCTCTGTATGGGATGGGGATGCTTGGCCCTGGCATTGCCCCACCCAAATGAGCTACTCCTGTCTGCGGGTGTAGAGGGACCTGGAAACTCCTCTGTCCCTCCTCAACGGGAGCCCTGCTCTCCAGCTGAGGTTACTCCAGCCTGGCCCAAAGCCTGGCTGCTGCCTTGGATGGAAGCCCAAGGAGCTCTGTTTGAATAAAAGGGAAGATGTGGGGTCACAGTGTTAAAGATGCACTGTCCCCAGCACGTGTCCAGAGCTGCAGCCACTGCTGTGCACAGCTGGCCGGGCTCGTGGCCAGGGCCGCGAGTGCCGGAGCCACGGTAGGAGCAACCTGCTGAGCAAATGGGGTTTGTGGCCATCTCCTCACCTGCTGTTTCCTTCCCCTGCAGAACTCCCAGATGGTTGCCACCAGCTCTTCCTGGCTGGGCAGCACAGCAGTGGCGTTTTCCAGGTGCAGCCCGCAGGATCTCAACCCTTCAAAGTCTACTGTGACATGACCACAGGTAAAGCCATGCCGTGTCCCACAGCACTTGGCAGGGTGCTCTTGTAAATGGTAACCCCAAGTGACTGTGTTTCCCCTTCCCACAGAGGGTGGTTGGACAGTGATCCAGAGGCGCATGGATGGCTCTGTAGACTTTGATCAGCTGTGGGACGCCTACAAGAATGGCTTTGGAGACCTTCGTGGTAGGTGGATGATGGTGTCTGTGGTCTCACTGTGGGATAAGGGAAGCTTAGCAAAAGTTATTCCCCTTGCTGGCCGCTGGGGCTTTCTGTGCTGGAGCACAGATGTGGGCTGAAGGGGGGAGACTCTGTTTGCAGAGCAGAGGTCCTTGATCTTCCTTATATGTCCTACAGGTGCCAGACAGTGATTCAAATGCTGCAGTGTCCTAGGTTGTCCCTGTTTATCTCTGGAGCTTGCTTTCATCGCTGCTTTTAATGGCATGTTTGTGTCCCTGCAGCTAATGTCATGAGTCTTATTTCAGGTGACTTCTGGCTGGGCCTGGAGAAGATACATCACCTTGTCCAAGAGGGAAAATACAATCTCCTGATTGAGCTGGAAGACTGGGAAGGGAATTCCCAGGTGGTTCAGTTTGTCTTCAGTCTTGGTGGTGAGAGCACAGCCTACACACTCAACCTGCTGGGGCCTCTGTCTGGAGAGCTGGAAAACGCCATTGGGGAATTCAGGCAGCTGCCCTTCTCCACTCGGGATCGTGACCATGACCTTAAAGCTGACACAAACTGTGCCAAACACCTCTCAGGTCAGTCTCAGGTCTTCTATCCCATTATGTGCGCTTTCCTTTCAGTCCTCCACTGGCTGATGGTGGTCCAGTTGGACACAGACCCTGGGGCACTAGACCCCTTTGCTGTTGAGCCAGTCTTGTCCCCTACTTCCCTGGGACAGCTGATTCTTTGGGAGGAGCTGTGCAGGGAACCAAGAGGGAAGCTGAAGCTGAGGGAAGGTTCATAATTAAGGTCTTGGCCCAAGCATCTGTCATTATAACAGCTTTGCTGTCTGCTACTTTGCTTGGAGCCTTTTCAAGCAGAGCAGAGGCTTCCCTCGCCCTGGCTGCTGAAGGACTGGAGGGGGTTTTTTACACAAGGAGGAGCAGCCTGGATTTGCAGATGTGGCCTGAAGTAATGTAGGATCTGTGAAAGGTTCCCCAGTTCATGGGATTCCTTGACTGTACATGAGGTGGTCTTGTAAGATCCTGAAGCTCTGTAAGAGTGGGAGAAATAGGGGCATCAGCTGCCTTGAAACTGAGTTTTTCTGTCTGGTATTTCTACGTGTTAAAATTGTCTCTTTGTTGCCTTTGTAGGTGGCTGGTGGTTCAGCACCTGTGGCCATGCCAACCTCAATGGCAAGTACTTCCGCTCCATCCCCCGGCAGAGGCATGAGCGCAAGCAGGGCATCTTCTGGAAGACATGGAAGGGCAGGTATTACCCCCTGAAGTCAACCATCATGAAAATCCAACCTGCAGCACGGGGAGCAGAGCCCTAAAGTTGCTGCTTGAGACTTTCTCTGTGGAGCATGGACCAGAGCTCCATCACTCGGTGTTTACAAAAAACAAACTTCCTTGGTTAGAAGCCCTTTAGAGGCACAACACTGCTCCTTGCTAAAAGAGCTCCACGTTGCCAAAACCCCTGGATGGGAGCTCCCAGATGTGAGATGTGAAGAGGAGCCCCCGGAGGGAGATCCACCTCCAGAGCATGCAGAAGGGTCTTCTGACCTGCCATGTGCTGCTGTGGGAAGTTCAAATTGTCCGGTGCTTTCTATCCTGTCTTAATATTTCTGTACTATGTTGATGAGCTGGGCCTGGGGCAGGCAGGGCATGTGAAGTGTCTCACTGCTCTGGACCACAGCACTGGGTATGGAGCCTTGCTATGTCCTGTCTTTCACTGTTGTTCCCAAATGATGTCCCACGTGCCCTTCTGTGAGAGCCCCTGGAGCCTCCTTCCTGTGTGGGGGCTGGGGGCAGTGAGCCTCAGGCAGCTCCACCTGTGCAGCTCCTGTCCCCCTGAGGTACAAGGCTTGGTGGGAGGGTTGAGGGTGACCTGTGCAGAAGGGGACCTCAGGCTCACTTGCCTTCCCTTTGAAGACCTGTATTTCTGGCTGTGCTGGAATTTGCTGGGAGCTGGGAAAACTGCTTCCAGCTCTAAGGTTGATGGGTGAGATCCTGCAGCTGATTGCCTGAGGGGCCAGGTCCTGGCGAGCTGTGTCTGCAGCTCTGGCTGGAGCCTGCCAGAACTGCTGGGGATGAGTAGGATGAGCAGTGGGACAGCACAGATACAGAGCAGTGGCTGTCCCTGGATGGGACCAGCCCTGCTGTCATTGTCAGCCCCCCAGAAGTAGGGGCTGCCTTCTTTCACCAGACACCTCATGCTTTGCAGAGTGACTTGACCTGTCCTGCGTGTGTGTCCCAGTACTACAAGGCCAGAGGACAGCAGGGTTTCTCTGCAAGAGCCACAGAGCCACACTTCATCAGGTGTGTACCATGGTGTATGGCATCACCTGTGTCTGGGGAGAGGTGGCCAAAACAGGTCCCTGAAAACTTAGAGGCCAGGCTGCAGTCTTGGGGCTACCCAAGCATCCTGCCCTATTGAAGTCATATTGACTACTGTGCTAGAGCTCCTAGCTGCTAAATACTGTACATAGTTGTTTGTAGGATGTTGGACCTTGTTGATGAATTCCTTGTTTCAATTTGTTTTCATATTTAAATGCAGTGTTAATAACAATGTGGTGTAATTTATAAATGTTGATGCTGGAAAAACAAGCAAGTGTAGTTTGTGTATTTTAAACTTTTTTTTTGTACTAAAATATCTTTTCTGAAGATGTCTTTTAATAAAAACAAGCCTTTAAGTGTCCTGCCTGGATTATTTTCCTGATGGTTTACGTGGCAGGTGTGTGGGAGTCTGATGAGGACTCTGCATTTGGAAACTTCCTTTGTTGGAAGTGTGACCTGAGCACTCTGCTCCCTTCTGACCTCCAGGGTTATGGGCTAAATTTCTTTTTGTCCTGGAATTTAGGCTGTGGGGCAGCAAGTTTATAAGTGCTGATGTGTTGAGTTTTCTTATTACGTGATGGCAGACCTTTGAACGAAGGGGATATTCCTTGGATGTGGCTGGAAAAGCCTGTGCCAACTCTTCAAAAATGACAGAGGCTGAGGTCTGGATGATCCAGGCCCAACAAAGCCAGCTGATAAGGGAAAGCCCCACTAAATAGCAGTTTTTTGGCTGCTCATACTCTATATGTGTAGCCATCTCCAAAAGCATTTATTGTAACTTCTATGGGGGTGACTATAGATGTAGGAATGAAATGAGCTGGAGATGGAGCAGGGGTCTTTAAGGTGATGGGGGTAAATTCCAGAAGTACTCCCAATCCCATCTATATTTTTTTCTCCAGCTCCAATATACTAGAGCTGGAGAAAATCATACGTGCTTCTCTGGCTGGTCAAGGAAGGAAGAGGAAAAACTTGTTGCAGGAAGAAGAGATTAGACAGGCCTAGTCCCCTGAGCAGCTCCATAAATACGTGATGTACCTAAATGTGGCTAGCTCCCACATCTGTCTTGCTTCCCTGGGGGAAATCCCAGGGTTAATGATAGCTTCAAGCACAACTGTGCAAACAGCCCATTATACCCAGCTCTGTGCTTACTCCTGCATTCAGAAATGCATTTTTAATATTCTCCTTGCTTAATTCAAAACTCGCTTAGTCCTTGAGTGCAGCAGCAGATACTGGAGAGCATATTTTAGTCTGGATGCTAAAGTGATGAGACTGAGGTGGCATTTATGCCTCAGATAGAAGCTGGTGAAGGAGCTCTTCTGCAGTGCCAGCTTTTTTTTTTTTTTTGCAGATTTGGGGTTCACTCCCCTGTGGTGCATTTAATCTACAGG
Organism: Polioptila caerulea; assembly: GCA_013397295.1. Taxonomy (NCBI): domain Eukaryota; kingdom Metazoa; phylum Chordata; class Aves; order Passeriformes; family Certhiidae; genus Polioptila; species Polioptila caerulea. The sequence continues at coordinate 311,358 of VYXF01000199.1, forward strand.
AAGTGTCTGGGAGAGGGAGCCAGCCAGTACCAGACACCATCCAGCGTTTGGTAAATGCCAAATGGCTAAATGCCCTAAATCTTGCCTATCCTAGGGATCACAGCCTTTGCTTTCCTATGTGTCTCAGTCTTGCCTGTTCTGCTGCGCAGGTCTCCACATTCCATCAGTGTCAGTGCCACCCATGCCCCAGGGCCATCAGTGCCACACTGGAGAATGTGGCATCCTCGGGGCCCTTCAAGGTCCCTCTGTAGAAGCCAGTTCTGAGTCTGTTTTCATCTGAAATCCCCCACCTCTTTCATTTTTAACAATCACTTCAACTACGTGGCAGCATCTGGGAGCTGCCACAGGGCTCCCTCCAGCGACAGCGACAGATCCAGCACGGCGCTGCCGAAGCACAGGCGTTCTCCAGGTACCGAATGCTTCTGCTCCCAAACCCAGACGTGGTTCCTGCGGGGGACAGGACCTGCTGTGCCAGCAGCTCCTGATGGCGTGGGCCAAGACCCCCCTGCAAAGCCCCAGTGACGGCTGGTGTAAGGGCTGCTTCTGAAGGTGGGGATGGTGTAAGACCAAAGGCTGCAGGGTCTGGACATGGTGGGATGGGGTTTTTGGCAGCACTGTGGGAGAGGCTGGGGCTGTGCTCCAATGGGTGGCACGGAGCTGGTGCGCCCCTCAGTGCCCAGCTTGGAGCCGTCAGCAGAAGTAGATTGATCCAAGATTCTCACAGAACTTCATTAGATCATGATGAAGTTGTGTATCAGGCACCAACATCTCGAGCCAGTTGTGTTTGTGGCCCCAAAAAGTGAGGATAGGCTCAGCCTGCTGCACAGAGCTTCCTCTGAACAGTAACAACAGCCATCGGGCGACATGAGAGCAGAGCCTCAAGCTCTTTTTTATTCTGCAATCCAAATCACTCCTTGGCAAAAAGGGAAGGTGTTTGTGTGTACACAGAGCTACACCAGCTCGGATGGGCAGGCTTGAACCCCTGCATCCGCAGCACCAAGGTACGGGAGTAAGCCAGAGGCATCACCTGAGCCCCCCCACCTGTGTAGCACCACAGCAGTGGTACAAATCCAAAAAAGGCAAATTGGCAAATCCCTACTGAGAACAGAAACCTACCACACAGCCAAGGAACAGCAAACTGAAAGCAAGAGAAAAGTTCCCCACTCACCGACGCTCTCCCAGCACTCCCAGCCCAGCACTCAGCCTCACCAGCACTAGCAAGGGTCACACTCTCAAAGTCATCCCCTGGCTCCCAATGCCTCAGGGTGCCTGGCAGACACAGAGGTGCCAGGACTCTCCCAGTCCTCCCAGTAGCTTCAGCTCTTCTGCTGGAGCTCAGCAACACTGAGCACAAATTGAGTTTCTTGTGGACATGCCTGGCACAGCTTTGCACCTGCACATTTACCAGGGACACCTCCCAAGCAGAGTGTTCTGGGGTGGCTCCTTGAGGGTGCTCATCGACTCCTAAGGGTTCAGATCCCACGAAGAATGTGGGAAGTCCTGGCTTAAGCATCCCAGGCAGGTGGCTGTGTCTCTGGGGCACTGTAGGGGTGGAGGCTATCAGGACAAGCTTCAGCATCTTAGGTGACCATTTTGAGCAAGTTTTTGTCATTCTAGAAAAAGAAGCAGATGGCATAGACCTGACTGCTCTTTAGGGTGTGGACCCCAGCAGAGTTCAACAAAATATTTGGGCTAGCAGGACCCCTTCTGTTTGTTGAGGAGCACAGGCAGTGCAGGTGGCTCAGTATGCGGCTGCAGTGAGAGCTGCAGGGTGTGTTCGGGGTGTGTGGAGAGCCACGAGGGGGCCCCTCTGGGGTCATTGGAGCTGCTGCTGCAAAGGGGCTTCGGTCCCAACAGTGACAGTCTGGGGCAGTGCCAGTGGGACGCCCAGAGCAGCATTAGACCGGTCGGACAGGAAAGATTCCTTATTAGTTTGTCGATCCAGGTGGGACCCAGAGGCCACCACCTTTGGAGCCTTCCTTCTCCAAGCACCTACATGCTGCCACCAGGTGAGTTCACCCGCATCTTTGGAGCAGGGAGGAACCTGACCGCGGCTGTTCCCATTCCCTGAGCACATTCAATATAAACGCTAAAGGTGGACCTGGGCCCCTCTGTTAGGGCATCATCTTGTTCAGATTTGGTGACACTCCTGCGGGGATTGGAGATCCTCGGGAGGCACACACAGAAGGCGGTGGAGAATATTCTTTTCACCATGTAAAAATGTCCAAGTCCCTCTTGGTACTTGAAACGGAGGGAATAAGCCCCGGCATGGAAAAGCAGCCGTCCTTGGCCGAGGCTGTGCAGAACAATCCTCTTCTGTGCCTGGAGCGGTGCCCGCGGGAGCCGCCGGGCGCAGCGATCCCCGCCCGTGTCCGCAGCGGGCTCCGAGGGGACAGCTCTGCGCGGCAATGGCCCTGCGGGCACGGCGGATGCTCGGGGTCCGGGCTGAGCTGGGCTCGGGGGAAAAAGGCTGAGGGAGAGTGGTTGAAGCATTTTAAAAGATACAGTGGGAACCTATTAAAAATCGTGTGCTAGTAAGAGTATTTAACGTTTGGTTATTCCTTCAAGACATTTTAATCTAAGAGTTGATTTTTAAAAAAATGTATGGGCTTTTGGAAAGCTTTTGTTCCAGCTCCCAGGAGGGCCGTGTCCCTGAGGCACAAACATCCGCGGAGGGAGCTGCTCCCTCGGGGTCACTGTGTGCACGGAGCCTCCTCAGAAAAGGAGATTCGGGTAGATCTGCATCCAGAGGCGCCTCAGCTTCCAAATGCGCGGTGCTTGTGTCTGTTTTCCTGGAAAACCTCTAGTTTTTGTGAATTCAGGTTTAGTTGTAACTATTTGAATGGATTGTTGGGATGTAAACTAGAAATACTATAGATCATGTTCTCCAGGTGTGTGTCAGCTCACACACCACTTTATTTTTGTATGTGTATGGGATTCCCTGTGGATATGCACTTGCTTATAATGCTGCTATTTTTGTATATTTCTAAAAGAATACTTATAAAAGCACATTTTTCTGCATGTACATTCATATTAGGTGAAGGAATGATAAACATATAAATAATATTTGGAGACTTCCCCCAGAATAAGGAGAACTGTTGTAGCTGTTCTTGAAGATTTGCTATGTTCTATTCATGAAGGGTGGGCGTCACCTATGTCCGGGACTAGTGGTATGTGCAAAGCAGCAGGAAAACTTCTTACACTAATATTATTTCTATTAACTTTGGAAAACTTGCATTTTCTTCCAGGAGGACGATGGGCAAAAAATCCTGGCTGAGCAGGAAACTGGTTCCATTGCTTAATGCTTTGTATTGCCCCTTCAGTGAAAAGGAAATGAAAAGATTTTGCTACTAAAAAAAAAGTTATATATACATATATATGTGTGTGTGTATGGGCATATGGGCATAAAGAAATGGCCACTGGAGTAGTAACATAGAAAGTGGGACCCCACCAGTCACACATTCCTTAGTTCATCTGGATCCATTTGCAGCAGGAGCACCAGCCTGTAATAAATCGGTGGCAGCAGCAGCAACATTAGAGAAAAGCCACCCCCTTACACTGGAACATCCTGCAACAGTCTATGTCCCGCATGAGGTGGAGATACTCTTTGAACAGTATCCAACCCCAGTTCTATCATAACAACAAATCCTCCTAACAGCAGATATTCTCTAAAAGACGCAACACCTGGAATCCAGCGAGCCGAATGCCTCTACCTGACGATGGAGAAGCACATCTACAGTCTGAGCAAGGGATGAAGATTTCCCTCACATAACCCAGATCTACTTCTGGGTTCATCCTGCAAGGACAGTGATGGTCTGGGTAGACCATCCGTGAGGATGCCAGGAGCAGGTAACAGAAGCAGAACTGCTCCCAGCAAGTGGGAACACACAGGGAGCAGCCTTGGCTCATGCTGTACATCTGAGAAGAGGGGAATGAGTTAACAGCTATACTTTTGATACTTGATATGCTTTTGATGTTTGTCATGCAGCAGAAATGCTATGGAATGAGGAGGGATTTTTCACATCAGCAGAATAGAGAGTATCCAATGGAGAGGAAATACACAGTTTGCTAGAAACAGTACAATTCCCTGCAGAAACTGCTGCAGTACCTTTTCCAGCCCACACTAGAGGCATTACAGGGATTGGCAGAGGCAATGCCCCAGCTGATGCAGCTTTGAAGGCACAGCCAGGCAGCCTCTGAGATGATGGCTACTGTGGCTCTATCTAATGGTTGTCCAGAGCAAAAGGCCTAATTTGACATAATTTCAAACTATGTATGAGAAGGATGGCTCAAGAGAAGGAAAGAGAGGATGGGAAAAGTGAGAGGCAACTCAAAACGATGATGGACTATGGAGAAAATCTGTTCTGCCGAAGAAATGTTTGGTAACTGTGGTGAGTTGGTTCCAGGGAAAAGCCCATGAAGGGACAAAAAGTGTGGGCAGCTCCAGGAATTTAGGCCACTGCAAAATAAATTACTAATAGCTGCCCAGCTTGCCCAAAGTTCTCATGTAACAGATCAAGCTCAGAGGTAGGAGGCTTACCGTGGGGAAACCATGGCTGATATGTAACAGGGATACCTAGATACCTTGGCAGTGGGATTGCAGTGTGCTTGCAGCATGTTGATTCTCATCCATTCTCAGAGCCTGGGTCATTGACAGCCTGAGTGTCACCCTGCCAAGCTGTCAGACTGCCAAGCTGCTGCCTCTTTGTCTGCCCCCACTCATGTATTAGCACTTATTTTTGGAAATGGGGCCCCTTGGATACCATGGTCCCAGCTGTCCAAGGTGTTCACATGTGTGGGGGAAGCTGAGAGCAGCTCAGTGCCACAGGGCCTGGACGGTCTGAATCTGTCCCCACCCCGACATTGCTCCCTCTCTGAGCATCTCCCAAGGCCAGCAAAAATAAGTCCAAAGCCAACTTTCTCCTCACCATTGTCTCAGTCTTGCTGCTGCTCCCTCTGTGATACGGCAGAAGTACTAATCCTTAGCTGGATAAACTTTTCCAGGGAAGAAGTAGGGCAGACCCGTCATGATGAGCCCAGCCCAGAAAGAGAGAAATGTGTGATGAGCAGGGCCACTTCTCTGCACATCACAGAGGGAGGAAGGGAGTTGGCAGTGTCCCTGTCAGGGTTTTTCCAACCACAACCAAAGGTGTCAGGCCAGTGATGGGAAACAAGTGTGCATAGGTTGTATGGGGTCACGAGGAGGGGGCCACCAGGGCAGCAGGGACATTCTTGGGCTCCATGAGGCTCGTCCTGCATCCTGGACAGCGTTTCCAGGATGAGTTGCTGCAACTCTGCTTTTGGGAAGGTGAAGGATGCCCCACTTGGAGCCCACGAAGCCGAGGCGAAGAGTGTCCCGCCGTCATTGCCTGAGTGGCCACGCAGCCTCTGGCATGGTCACTACTTTGCTCAGGACACTGCCTAGAGCCGTGCTAGGAAAAAAAAGGGAAAATATTTTCCTTGAACAATTGTGTCACCGTCGGGGTATGTTTTTGGCAGAACAGCCTTTTCAGCTAGTGTTTAGCAGGAAGATGGGAGCGCTGAGCGGGGCAGGGAGCTGCCCGAGGGGGAAGCAAGGGGGCTGGGGC
>VYXF01000199.1:317326-334336 GCA_013397295.1 Polioptila caerulea
TAGCAGGCGCTGATTGGCCCGCGTGGGACGGCCCCTCCCCGGCTGGGCCGCGGTCGGTGCCGGGCAGGCAGAGGGTCGGCGCCGCCATCGCCATGGGCACCCGCGACGACGAGTACGACTATCTGTTCAAAGGTACGTACTCAGCAGGCCCACGGCCGCCGCACCGCGCCGGACTCGGCCCGGTCCAGCGGGCCGCGCGGGCCCGGGGCGTCCGCTGCGGCCTTGGTGCGCGGTGCGGCCTTGGTGCGCGGGGCGGCCTTGTGGGCCCCCCGCCTGGTCTGGCGCCGGGGGAGCGACGGGAGAGCCGTAAGGGTCTCCCCGCGCCGCCCCATCCCGGTCTGCGTGGGCCGCGCGCCGGCAGCTGGGCGGCTGCGATCCCCGGGGACTACCGGAGCCGCGGCGTAGAGCGGGCGGGCCGCAGGCCGGGGCTGTGCCCGGCGGTGCCGGTGGTTGTCTGGAGATCGCCCGGTGTCGAGACGGAGCAGCAAAACCATAAGCTTCGATGGAGGCTCCTTCGCAGGTCCCCGCTGAGCGCCGGTACGGGAGCCTGGGACCGTATCGGTGTTAATTTGGTTGTGCTGATGGGTGTTTTGCCGCTCCTGCCCCTGCCCCTTCCTGTGACATGTCGGGTTGTCCAGGGCTCTGTGAGGGCTCGGTGCCGCTCCTTCTGCGCTGGCTCCGGGGGGATCATGCTGTGGGATGTCTTCGGGGTTTCTATCCCGTGGGATGTCTCCGCAGGCCGGGCTCCTGCCTGTCCAGAGGCTCAAGCTGACCAATTTCCCGGAGCAGCCCACAGCTCTGCCTGTGAGCCCCGAGGAGCAGTGCAGGTGGGTGTAGCACTTTCATCTTTGATTTCCCAGCCTGTTTTGCACCTGTTTTCTACTGTTGGTAGAGTGGCTGAAACCTGATTTTCAGTCTCAGAGTTCACTCTTGGGAAGGGTAGTGCTAACAGCGCTGTTGGTGGTCTGTGAGAGCTCTGGGGGTCACTTGCTGCTGTGACAAGTTCCCAGGTGTTTGATGTCTTTGTACCTGGATGCCCACAAAGGCAGCAGTGATTCCGAACTTGTGGACCAAAGGAAAGATCATCTGTGGGAAATATTTTATAGATACATTTGCCTGTTTGCTTTATTTGTTTTACGTTGGGTTGAGTCTTGAAAACAATGGGGAAAAAAAGCCCTTATACCTTTTCTATCTGTAAAGCAGAAGACCAGCCTGTAAAAATATACTAAACTGTCTGAGTCTAAAGTAGTTTCCTTCTGAAGTCTGTTTCCCAGGTGATTTAATAGCCAGGAACCTGAAAATTGTAAACATTGTACTTATTTTTTTCTTTCTCTGAGTAGTCAATTAGCTCGGGAGAACTGCATTTGTCTTTTAAAAATACTTGCTTTGAAATGCGTTTTTAGTGTTACCTGCAATGAGACTCAACCTGAAGCCATTTGGTCAGCACCTGTGCTGTGGTGATGCTGGCACACTTTGAGGCACTTAATAAAAAATGGGTGAGAGAATTTTCATTTTCTGTGCATCTTTTGGGAGATGTCGTGTGGATTTAAAAAAAACCCCTGTAGATAGAATTTCTTTGTGGCTTTGATTATTTATCTTTTTCTTCCTCTGAGGCTTTTTGGGACTAGACAAAAAATAATTTAAATGGGAGCAAGTGGGATGGGGGCTCTGCTGTGGGACCAACCCCCCTTCTCTTTCTTTCTGCCTCACGCAGCAGAGGAATTAAACATCGAGGACAATTGCTGTAATGGTGTCCAGGACTTTGGTTGATTTGTGGTTTAGCTCCTTCTCAGCTACACAGACGACTTTTGATCTCTGTTCTGTCAGTCTGTGTAGTAGACAGAGATAGAAATAATGATGTTGGAGAATCTTAGTCTGGGAAAGTTAATTTTTATTAAATTTAAGGCTTGACTGTTTCCCCTGCCCGCTATTTCCAAAGGATAGCATGTGGCAGGCAATGACTAACTTAAGGTTTGGGAGCACTCTGGGGATGTGAGTGATTATAGTCAAAGCTGCTCTGCTGAACTAGTGCTTCTTTGTTCCCAATTTCCCTTTTTTTCTGTGTGCATCCCAACAAAACTGCTTATTTTATTGATCACGACAAAATATTACTTGTTACCAAAGTGCCTGAGCCAGCCTGTGGGGGAAGGAGCCAAACTGTGTGTGCAGGGCTGTGTGGGGGTAGTGAGGCTGCAGAGAGCTTGTGGCTGCATTCAGTGATGTGACCCAAGTGAAGCCAGCAATTCTGGCCTCTATTCCCAGTTAGTTTTGTAGCGGGGATGGTGAAAAAGTAGTGACTTTTCAGGATGAGTTTTTAATGCGTTGATTTGGAATTGATTTAATGACCTTTGAAGAGCCGTTAAAAATGTTGAAAGCCTTGTACCTATTGAATGTGATTTGCACATTAATTTTGTTCTTGAGAAGACTTGCAATTATCAGTGTTTATTTTAAAAATTAAATCTGAGGTTGTGCAGATGTGTGCTGGCTCACGAAAAAGGCAGGAAAAATCAGCCATAGGGAAAAAGAGCTTTCTTTTCTATTTATGTGGGAATTTAGACTGCTCTGATTAGTCTCCGCTTAGCAAAGGCAGTGATTATTAAAAACAAATGCATATCCTATTAGTCACCAATATCTGGCAGCCTTATGTACTTGAGATTTATCACAAACTCTGGTTAGATGGTCTCTGCTAGAGGGAGTCTTAATCTCTCAAAAATATATATTCTTTTTTCCAGATTAATAAATGAGTGTATTTACAATTCTGTCATAAACTTAATCTATTTATTTTCCCTTTCTTACCAATGATGAACAGCACTGGAGTTTTAATTCTGACTTTGGCTTGTTTTGTACAAGGATCTCAATATACAGGGTAGATGTTGGGGGTGGGATTGTGCTGTAGTTCTGGATATTGTAGACACAAGAAGCAGGGTGAGGGTGGTGGCTCAGTTAATGAATGGGTAATGTGGTGGTGGTGGATAACCCACACAGTGGCAGGGGGTGCTGGAGGAGAGAGAAAATCAGGAAATACTGAAGGAGCAGGATTCAGGATACAGGGCACTGTGGAAGGCTTAGAGCCATCTGAAGATGGTGCTGCTTACTGGTTCATGTCGCTTCCAAGATGAAACCACTGCATCTTTCCATCACCAGTGTGACCCTTAGGGGCATTTGGGGAGTGCGTTCCTTGGTGCTGGTGAGATGTGTTTAAGGAATAATCAGACTCTTAAGCTGTCATTTGAAAGTTTTATTCCTACTCTTTCATGACTTCTGAATACTGTGTAGTGGCCTATTACCAAATTTAGAAACTTTCCCAAGATCTAATCACTTAGTCCAGAATGTTGAAGGTACCGTCTTGCTCAGCTCCCATAGAAAATAAGTTCGTGGCTTCTGTCTGCATGTGGGGCCCCTCGTCAAGGGGGTGCATCTTTCTCCTGAAAGTGGAAATGATCTGTTAGTGCTCAAGATTGAGTATTAATAAGAAGCACTTGGAAATTCTAAGAATGCTCTTTATTGAATTGGGATTTGGTTGCCTTCCTTTAACTTCTGAAAAATGCTCTCCTAGAAGCTCTGCTGGAATATGGGGCAGCATGATGATGACTGGAGCCTGTGAGTAACCAGCAAAAGAACCCCTGGAATTTTCTTCCAGTGACAGATGGAGTTAATGACCTGAGAACCGTTTGCATGATTTATGCCCCAAATTGATACTTTTAAAATGCCAGAGCCTGGGAGATGGCTAGAATGTGGAAAGGCTGTGCTTTCTCCAGCTGCAAAGTCATGGGAAGATAACTTCCTCCAGAAGCAGTTGAAAGCCTCAGGAGTCTTCCAATCTAGTCTAGCTTGTGTGGTGGATAGTCTTACTTTTGGTTATGGTCAGAGCTTTGCTGTCAGACAGAGACTACTCTAGACAGCAGATGGACAAGCCAGCCTGGTGCAAGATGGGTCACCTCTACCTGTTCTTGGAAGGGCCCATGGAATTAACGATGAAAAACTGTTTGTCTGGAAAATAAAGCTAATAAAATCTTAGAGTTAGAACTTGTAATAAAATATTTTTTTAATCTATCTATTCTCATACCCTAAAATAGGGTTTTTAGTCCATTTGCCAGGGAAGGCAGAGCACTGTGAGGAGCTGGTTTAAGTTCTCCCGGTTGGGGAGTTGTGGTGGCTTGCTGCGATGTACTGGCTGCCCATTCCTGCCTCTGTTGTGTTTTGCCTGTTCAGCTGTTAGCACAATTGTCTGTCTGTGCTGCCAGGCAGATGAGATGCTGGCGGGGCTCTCTGGGATGTTTCAACAATGCCCCTGTGCAGCTCGGGAGCTGCTGCAGCAGAGAGCTGGGGTCCAGCAGCAGCCTGGGAATGTGCTCCAGGGGTGGGGTTGGCGGTGAGCTGGAGCAGGGTGCTGCCAGAGCTGCATCCTCAAACAATGGCCTGAGCAGAGAAAAGCTGTAGCGGCACTAAAAGACAAGTATGATCCTTGGCCCTGGGAGACCACTAGTGAGCTCATTCTGGATGTGTGCAATGAGAAGATTCTTCTGTAGTTGCTGGGGGGAAAATGAGAGTTTTTTTTGCTCATGTCTGCTTTTCTGTAGGAAAAACAGACCATATGAATGAGGAAGATCAGCAAATCTGTACTTAGAACTGGAGTAGGAAATGTTCCCGAGGTTAAAGAAACTCAGAAGAAGCTGGCTGCCTTTCTTTCTTTTGCTTGAGCCAGGATATTTTAATTCCAAAGGGTATGTGATAGTGTTTGTGAGAGGAAGGGAGCATGGCTCAGCTGTTTCAGCTTTGTTTCTCTCAGTTGTCTCTTGCTCTCATTGATAAGCCAAAAAGTGGAGGGAACCTCCTGCCACATGATGTACCTTTATTTTCACAATTCCTTTCAGGAAAGCTGGGCTTTGTGTGTTGAAGATCTCTCTGCACTTGCATTTTTCTGTTATCATGGCAACACCATGTGTGGAGGCAGAGGTTTCTAGCTCATCTCTTACTTCTAATGCAATCTACTACAACTTGTTTTGCTGGATGAAGTTCTGCTTTGCTTTGTATCTTTTTTGTAGTATCAGTTGTCTCCTGTTTTCCCCCTTCTGTGGTGAACATATTAATTAAATTATTGAAATAAAACACCCTGTATGATTCCAACAGGGTCTACGAATAATAGTTTACTTACCATGCTTTTGATTTTTTAACAAAAATAGAGTACCCATATACTGTACAAAGGCTTTTGTTGGGCAGACAGATGGCCTGTTGCCATGTTTTTGCTGGTAGTGTTTCTTAAAATGTGGGTTGCAGCCTTCCTGTGCCAAAGGTTGAGTGTGTGAGGGGCATCTCTTACCTCTGCCTGCTGCAGTGGTTGGGGCCTCCAAAGCACTTTTTGACTTCAACAGTTGCTGTTGCAATTTCTCATTTTCACCTCTGAGGGCCGGGCAACTACTCACAACAAAACAGCTTGGGGCTCTTCTGGGGTTGGAGAGGCAAGCTGTGCATAGTAGAGACTGCAGTGTTATCTGTGTTGTCTCTCCTGTGTTATCTGACTGCATTTCTGGTGGATGCTGCCTGCCAGGCTGCACTGCAGCATGGAGTCTGTGCTGGTATGAGAAATTAATTGTGAAAATAATGTCTCTCCTTTTAGTTGTGTTGATTGGAGACTCTGGAGTTGGGAAAAGTAATCTTCTGTCACGTTTCACGCGCAATGAGTTCAATCTGGAAAGTAAGAGCACCATTGGGGTGGAATTTGCCACCAGGAGCATCCAGGTGGATGGGAAGACGATAAAAGCCCAGATCTGGGATACTGCAGGCCAGGAGCGATACCGCGCCATTACCTCAGCGTGAGTACTGTGTCTTTGCTCAACAGAATTCCAGCAGAGATGTTGCTGATAAATGTCTGGGTAGAGAATGAAACATATTTGGCACACATGACAAAGTAATTGTGACAGACTTCAGTGTGGATCCAAGTCATAAAATAGCAAATATTTTTGTGTTTCCTTGATTTAATATAATGAAAATAATTCTTTGATTATCATGTTACTATTACAGAAACAAATGTCTCTTAAAACTGTGGGAAATCCTGTTTGAGTTTTGGGATTTGTTTTTTTGTCTCTACTGAAAGTGCTGTGTTCATTATATGGAGTGAGTGTCATTTCAGATGGAAGCTGGGTACTGTTGGTATCAAGTTTTGGTCTAGGCTTACTCATAGTGGTGTACTGTATGGCTTCTGGTCTCAATTGCCCCCTCAGTCTTGAGATTGAGAGTATTTTTAGGAAAACCTGCAGCCATAAAGTCCCTTGAAATCTCAATGACTTTGAATTAGTCATAGCCCTGAAAATTAGGTCCATGAGCACACACATTGAATAGCCAGGAAGTAGGAAGGCACCTATGATAGTGCTGGCTGTGCAGCATGGGGCACAATCCTTGGAGGTGAGCTTTTTCCCCTATGGCACCTTGTTAATCCACAGAGTGGCCTGAGGTGTATCTGTTGCTGTGCTGGCAAAAGTATCTGGCAGAGGACAAAAAGCAAACCCTTTGGTCTGGCCTGTTTTTCCAGAGCATTTTTTGATCAGTGAGTTGATTTTTTCTTAGGTTACAGATGTGTATAAGTTTTTAAAGGTAAAAACATGTTTCTGAGTCATGCACAGATTGAGCCATTAAACTCAAGGTAAGGGGAATTTTGTCAAGATGGGAGAAAACCAGGAGAGCCTGGAGCCCAAAGGGAGCAGTCCATAGAGAAAGGGATGCAGAAGTGACATCTGTAAAGTGCAATTTCAAACTGCATCTTTTCTGGAACTGTTAGTGTGACTTTCAGAAGTTTTTTTGTGACCCTTGCTCTTGCTGTAAAAACTGCTAGTCTGGTCTGGGTCAACCACAACAACAGGTTTTACTGCTGGGAACTAGTGTAGTTGCAGTCCTGTGATCCTGCCTCTCCTTTGTGCTGGCACTAACTGCTGCTTGACACATCACTCAGCCAGTTCAGCCTGCTTGGCCAGCAGAACACCAAACATTAGGGAAAAGGGAATGTTTTCTGCTGACTTGGTGCCCTGACTCAGTTCAACAACATCCGACAGGGGCTGGCAGAGCTGAGGAGAAATGGTAGGATTGTGTGGAAGAGAGATATGGGTGTTACAGGATTGCTGATACAGATTGGTTTGTGCTGAGCTGAGCCCTTGGCTTGTGTTGAAATGAGTCCAAACCTATGGTGAGGGGGAAAACTCTGGTTCCTGGATTAGAGGTTTGTGGGTAGTGACAATATAGCCCAGAGTGCCCTCTTTAATTTGTAGGAGGGACAGGAGATATTTGAAGGATCAGGAACAAATACATTTTATTAAGGGCTATTTTCTTAGTAGAAAGTTAGGTTGTAACTTCACAAAACCCTCCCAGCTGTACTGATTCTGCAAGGGTGAGTTTTCCTGCACATGGTTGCAGCATACAGGACATTTTCAGTCCTGGTTTCTGCAGGCTCTCCAGCATTTTGGTACACACACTGGATTTTTTTAGAAATGCCATTTGAAAAAGCGTTACATTTGGAACTTGGTTTTAGGCTTCAAAACCACTCCAACAACAGTATCTGCATCAGTAGAGCTTTTTCTGACATGGAAAGCATTATAGAAGAGCTGGATGGCCTGTGTGTTGTTGTGACTGGGACAGAGCTCTCGCTGAAGGGCTGTGCCTCGTGGTTTCAGATATTACCGCGGTGCTGTTGGGGCTCTGCTCGTCTATGACATTGCCAAACACCTCACCTATGAGAACGTGGAGCGCTGGCTGAAGGAGCTGCGAGACCACGCCGACAACAACATCGTGATCATGCTGGTGGGCAACAAGAGTGACCTGCGCCACCTCCGGGCCGTGCCCACCGACGAGGCCAGGGCCTTCGCAGGTTTGTACCAGGGCTTCAGGAGCCTGGGGATGGTGCCTGCTGTGATCACATTGTTTTGTCCAGGGCTGAACGCTAACCTCAAGTTGTAGTTTAAATCCTAAAGAAGACATTTTAGATGTTTCGGTTTTTTGTTTGGTTTTTTGGGAGAATTTTTTTGTCATTTTTAATTTGCGATTTTTTGTTGTTTTTTTAATCTAGTGGTAGTACATGTTTTTGAAATACTGTCCTTGAGCTGCCTGATAGCTGAAGATTAAAGACTTCCTTTAACAAGGCTAGAAATAGTAAGCAACATTTAGAAGAGAAAATATCACATAAAAAGTATAAAATATCGCAGTACAAAATGTCCGTCCTTCTTTCCCAGACACCTGCTTCTGCTGAGTGTCTACTGTAGATGTCTGTCTACTTCTTCTGAGTAGATATCAATACAAATCATCATATAAATGAATGCTGAGCCTTCTTTTAGATGGGGTGGTTGCTGCTGTAGAGTGCTGGTGCATGTAGTAGTGTCATGTAGTCTCACTTAAATGCAGTGATCATCAGACTTGAAAATTATCATTTGTTGGGAGAAGTCAAGTGGGTTATGTAAGATGCTGCCACTGCATTCCTTCTCTCTTCCTTACGTGGCAAAGCACTGGTCAGATACTCTTTTGCACTGAAGGGCCTGGGGACATTCAGCTTTTGTGTGGCTGTCAAGCTTGGAGGTGGAATGTAAGTGTGCAACCTCTAAAATACCCCTAGAAATATTACCAAGGCTTGCTTATACACACTTCCTGAAGTTTTCTGGTAAGCAACTACCCAGAGGGTAATAAAGCTGCTTTAAATTTTCAGGTGGAAGAGAAGTGACATTTATCTGAGAGAAGCAAAACAAGTTGGTGGGTGCCCAAGATAGTCTATTACTTTGGTCACTTGGTTCAGCTTCTTACTTTTTGACCCTGACTTCCTCCTGAGGCTGTTCTAAATTGCTAATAATAGTCTAGTTGTTGCTGTTTAAGCTCCATGACTGAAATTTGCCTGTTCCTGGGCAGGTGATGCAGAACTATTCTAGGTATGATGTTTGAGTGTTAATCACTTTCTTTTTTAATTTAAAAAAAAAATTATATTGCATTGTAAGAGGAAAGAAAAAACCGGACTGTGTTCCAGAGTCTCATTGTTATTTGGAAGTGGGCTCTGATTAGGAAAGTATAGATCTGTTGATCTTTTTGGGGTTGCAGAAGAGAATTGTGTCTAGCAGCTGGCATGCTTTTGCTGGTGTTCTTGCTCCAGGTACCTCTGGGTGTGATCTGTAGCCAGAAGAGAATGATACTTTATGTTGCTTGACTGAGCAGGGCTACAGCAGGGAAAATGTTCTTGCACTATGGGCATAGGAGATATGGCTGAACTGCAGCACCAAGGTGTTCCTTGTGCAACAGGGGAAAGAAAGAAAATTACTGTGCCCCAGCTGGTTTTGCCTAAAATAAAAGATAAAAACCTTAAGGTAAATGTGAAATAAAGTGTTATTAAAGTTTTTAATGGAACCACTTCTTATTTATTACAGAAAAAAATAACTTATCTTTTATTGAAACATCTGCTCTGGATTCAACAAATGTAGAAGAAGCCTTCAAGAACATCCTTACAGGTATGGTTTGTTGTGGATGCAGAGGAGCTGCTGAGGTGGTGGATCTTCTTCATGGGCACATTTTGTAGTTTTCTGGAATGTTCTGAAAATGAGTGTTGGAAACAATGGTTAGTTTGCAACCTTTCTAATCTCACCTTTGTGTTCTGCCTCCTACCTCATATACCCCTTTTTGTCCCAGGAGAGGGTTTCTGTCTCCTGGAGGTTTCTATCTCCTGATGTTCCATAAGTGCAAGCTATTGCAATAGCATTGTTGTAAAGGAACTAGTAATTGTACTTCTGTGCCTGCACAAAATCTCAGCAGTGAAGCTCCAGCCATGCTGGAACTTAAATGTTTAGTATCTTCTCTTGTACCAAAGCAGACTGGTACCATTTTCAGACTACTGAACTCTTGTTCTCAGCTGATTGCAAGGGTGTAGGTGACTGCTCCAACAGCATCTTCTGCAAAGAAGGACCCAGGGATTCTGGTGGATAACAAGTTGACAGTGAGCTATGGGCAGGGACACCTCCACTGTCCCAGAGTGCTACAAGCCCCATTCAGCCTGGCCTTGGACACTTACATGGATGGGGCACCTACAGCTGCTGTGGGCAGCCTGTGCCAGGGCCTCACCCCCCTCACAGCCAAGAATTTCTTCCCACTATCCCATCTAACCCTGCTCTCTGGCAGTGGGAAGCTATTCCCCCTTGTGGCACTCCAGGCCCTTATCCAAAGTCCCTCTCCAGCTCACTTGGGGCACTGTAGATGTTGGAAGTCTGCATTAAAGTTTCCCTGGATCCTTTCCTTCTCCAGATTGAACAACCCCAACTCTGACTCCAAAGTGCCCAAGAAGAGGCAGACAGGAAGAAAAGGGTATGCAAGCTGCCTCTATAGGTAAAAAGCTTGACAGATGAGGAATGGGTTGTATTTGCTGCCCAGCAGATCTATGTTATTAGAGCCACTAGTGAAGCGACTGGAGTGTGAGGCAGAGCTGACTGCCTGCAGCTGGAGCTGGGCCTGTCTTGCACCGTGTAGCAGATTCACGGCTGATCTTGGACACTTAGCTGGATCTGAGGCAACTTCCCTGGCACTTTGAGACAGTATTTTTAATTTTAGTGCTCTGAGTTTACTTCAACAGTCACCATCCATCCTGTCTTCCCTTGCAGTGTTGTCCTGAGACTGACCCTGGTTAGAGATGCTGGTCTGAGGCCACTCTAGGAAAGCCACAGTGCTGTGACAACTCAAGCTGAGGTGTCAGGCCTGGGCAAACTAAACTCAAACGCCTCTCTCTCACAGCATCCTGGACTCCCAAAAGTGTTGAGATTGTCCAGTTCAGGCAGCATAGGCACATGGATAATAAGACTGAGAGGTGCTGAAAAGGCTGTTCCTAAAGTGATTATACATGGGGGAGAATCATCCTTCTAAGAGAGAAGGAACCTAGGAAAGTACTGTGTAGAGTAGTGAGTTGGGAACCACCACAGGGGACTTGGTGGAGGGAGGAGAGTGGGATAGGAGTTTCCTTACTGGCCACTTGTTTGAGGAATCACTAAAGACTGGAAGAAAAAAAAAACCCACAAAACACCCCAAAGAGATGCTACCCCAAAGCAAAAGGGGCTTGGCAATGACTCTGAACAACTCAAATTCAAATACAGTACTGAGCAGGAAAGAAAGAGGATGTGACAGCTCCTGAACAACCACTCTCCTCCCTTTCAGCAAAGATCTGTAGGTAGCCAGTGGCAACAGGATTGGCCTTGAGTTAAAGGGTTCCATTTTAAACAACATAAATATGTGCAGATTCATTTAAAAAAAAAGGAAAAGAAAAAAGCCTAACAAATTGCATAAACAAGCCCTGCATAGTCCTCTGTGATTTTTTTTAATCCTTACTGAAGGCTTTGGGTGTTGATGTTTTGGGGTTGTGGATGTATGAATGTGACCACAATATTTACCACAGACTTCCAGGGAAGTACTTGCCCTTTTCCTGTTTCACAATGGAGGGAAGTTGGAACAAGGGCTTATAGTCAGTGAAATAAATAACTTAAAAACCTTTTCACTTATAAGACTTCTGCTAACTATGCAGTTGAAACAGTTTGTTTCTGGAAGCTTTTAAGCTGGCAGTCTCTCTTCAGTGGTTACATCTTTGTGGATCTGTGTGCTTTCAAGCATAAGTTAGTTTGAGTCAAATAAATTGATTTGGAGAAGTATGGGGCTTTATGGACCCATGCAGCTTTTTACTGTCATAGGCAGGAAAACTGATGTGTTGCAGAGAGAGCATTGCTGTTACTTGGCAGTAGCAGGTTGCCAGGAGCAGAGGTGGATATCAGGTAACTTGTTGCTGCTGTGAAGGTTTCCCAGCATCCTGATGATTGATGTTTCTAGAGTATGCTGCCCACTTTTTTTTTAATCATAAAGATGATGATTCCCTGTTTTAGAAATGAGCATTCCTACTCCTTTCCCATTTAAAAACCCTTTCAATAATCCCCATTTTCATGGAGTCATTGAAAAAGAATGGGATAGGAAGTGCTATTGTGGAAGACAGTGAGGACTCTTGTCTTAATAACTTTTCCAGACAGATCTGGCATATTCATTCCGGAACTGGAATGCCAGCCAGATGTTGCATGTCACATCTGGTTAGCCTAGATTCCCTTTCAGAGCCCTCAAGTTAAATCTCCGTGGTTCTGGCATGTTCTTGGACAGTTTGCTCAGCGCTGTGCCCCTGGGGCTCTGACCCGTGTGCTCTCCTTGCAGAAATCTACCGCATTGTGTCGCAGAAGCAAATCGCCGACCGGTCTGCGCACGATGAGTCTCCTGGCAACAACGTTGTTGACATCAGTGTCCCACCAACCACCGATGGACAGAAATCCAACAAACTCCAGTGCTGTCAGAACCTGTGACCTTCTCTAGATGACTCTTGTGCCCTCCACTTTGTCTGTACTTCATTTAGAAACTTGTGTGCACTTCCTGTCTCCAGTGATTCAGTGACTCCCTCCTTCCTCCTTTACTCCATTCCCAGATCTCCCCTCTTATACTAGAGCTTTAATTGTAGGGCTAACATCCCCCTGTCTCTGAAACCTGTTCCATGTGGTGGCTTCTGGGCTTGAAATGTAGTCACTGATCTGATAGACATGTTTGTGTTGGGACATCTGCTGCTGGATATTATCCCATGAAACACTCTTATCAAATAGGCTTGTTTTGGTTTTTTAGTTTGGTTTTGTTGTTGTTGTTTTCTGGGAGGGGAACAATGGGACTTGACTCTACCAGTTGAAGAAATAACTACATTTTGGTGACAAGGTTTTTTCCTCCCATAGTCAGATATCTCATTTTCTTGTGTTTCTGTAAACATGGGGGAGAAATTAAACTAGCTATCCTGACAAATGCTCTGTTTTCTGTCCTGGTGAAGTCTCACAGTGAGGATTTTAGTGGCTGCACACACATAAGAAAGCTGTTGAAAATAACATTACTTATTCTGTGACTACCCCTGATACAGTTAGTCTGGCTGTGTAGTTTACTGTTTCCTGCTTGGGAAATCTTTCTCTGTTTTTGTTTTATTTGGGAACAATGAAATATGTCTGCATCGCTTTCTCTGCCACCATGAATGCCTGTGCAGGCTTTATGAAGTGGCGTAATATTTATTCATGGCTTATGTTAATCAGTTAACATTATTGTACAGTAAGTGCCAGTGTATTGATTTCAGAAACCTTTTGCAGCCTGTACAAGTAGGCTTCTTTTGTACTGTAGGTCAGTGTCTGAAAGCAGGATCTGCTCTAGTTTCCAGAGTTGGTTTTTTTTTTTGCATGCTGCTTTTTCTCTAGATCTCTCCTGCCCGTCTGAGTGAGTGAGGCAATATTTTCATGTTGCATATATACCTGCACTTGTAAGGGTTTTGGTTGTTGTAGAGAAACACAATACTTTATACATTTTGTAAAACTTCTGCAGATCCATAGTATCTGGAACTTTCTCTTCATGATCTTTCACAATTGACCTCTACTAAAATGCATAATACTAGGATTTCACATAATAACTACTAACTTGTTGTTTTCTTCTTACCATTTTATTGAACTGCAGACTGTAATTCTTAAATGATTGTACTTCACTGATGTAACAGATTTGTCATCAGCAGGGCTAACTACTCTAATTTTTCGTTGTGCTGAATGGGAAGAATGTTACCACAACTTTGTGTAGACAGTCTCTTGCTTGCTTGTGCAAATCTCTGATGGCTTTTCATCACTCACTAGCTCTTGCACACTTGTATCCCCTCTGGTATCAGCTGAATGTTCTGATAGCAAATACTGGGTGAAACCATCTAAAGGTAGAGCTGGAGACCATCTGCTGCTTCCTGAAGGCTTGTGGAGCCATTTGCAGTGAGTTTTTGCTCTGTATTCTGAGCCTGTACCTCACTGGATGAATCCCAGCTGCATAGTAGTGAGTTGATTTTTCTTTACTGATACAAAGCAAATATGAAACTGTGAATTGTGCTTGAAGAGGAAATCTGACATTCCAGTCTCAACTGTTCTGTCTGGTTACGTAATAAAATTAAGGGCAGTTAACTCTGATGGCTTTTCTTTTATAAGATTTCCAGACCAACGCCTTTAATTTTGTACTGTATGCACTGAGAGGGCTCCAGCTCACAGCACAGGATGTGCGTGGTGCCTGACACTTCCACTCTTCAGCTTTGTTTAGAAGTTACATTCAAGATAAAAGAGTGCATGCTTGCAGCCTTATCCCATTGAATGAGGGTTTGAATTCCTCTGTAGGCACCACAGGGCTCTGTCCCAAGGGTGTTCCAGTTCAGGAAGCACTTTTAACACTTATTACTTAGTTCACTAGCATTCTGTTGAGAGAAGGTGGGAACTGGGATGTCTCCTTTTTGGTGGTCCAAGACCAGAACATAAGGTGCAGTCAGTGTTTAGACAGCTGGCAATGAGAGAATGGAAAATTCTGAAATACTGAAAACATTTCATTTGAGAAGAAGTGGACACTAGTGGAGCTGGGCTCCTTAATTTTTGAACAAACTTTATATAAAGAAATCAGTTGGATAGCATGAGGAGGAATTGTATTGTTAAGAAGACTTATTAGTTCAGGGTGATGTATTAAAATGCTTACTCTCCAAGTCCTGTTCTTAACATGAAGTTTCTAGAATCAGTCTGGCCTAGTGTAAGAAGCCAAGAAACAGTTTACAGAAACATTTGTCTCTTTAAAGATTTTCTTTTGTATCTGACTTTGTGTAAGGCTCTAAACTTTACTGCAGAGTCCCAGTGAAAGGTCAGTGTCTAGGGCTGTTAAATTATCAGTATTGAAGAGCTCCTGAATAACTCCATTGGCCAAAGCCCCTTCAGCACCTGTGGACCTTGGAGCATTCTATTGTATTTGAGATACGCTGTGTGACTGGTAAAGGCCCCCTGCCCTTTGCTGGGGACACCCAGGACAGGGGAGTTGCATGTGTGCATATGTGCACCCATGTAGCTCCTGAGCACTGGGAACAGGGTGGGGGTTTTAATCTGCTCTGGTCCCTCAGTATGAGACGAGGCTCTTCCCCAGGTTCTGTGCTGCTGTCCAGGCAGAGCCACAGCCCTTCCGTGGGTCTGAGGTGCTCCTGCCCAGACTAAGCACAGGTCTGTTTGTGACAGTAGTAAAAGGACAGTGGACCAGTTCTACCAGGTTAGGCCTGTGCACAGACCAAGGAAAATGCTTCTGCTCTGGTGTTCCTGATGTCCTGATGAAGCATTGTGCACTCCTTAGAAACTGCATCCACAACCCAGCCCACTACTGTGCTGGAATTGCTGAGGGGAAGACCTGGAGGAATCCTGAGGAAGCTGGATATGCTGAAGAGCTGTCTGACATTCAGAGAAGCTTTCCAGTAGCCCAGACTCCTTAAGTATGCTTTCCTGATGTGGAAATTACAGACATGTAACCTCAACTAGACTGCTTCATCCCACAGCTTTGCTGGCTGTATGTCTCTCAGTATAACTGTCAGGAAAAAAAAAAAATGATTACAGCTCTTCCATTTGCCCCAAGGAATTTGAGGGCTGAAATTGGCTTTTGTAAAACTCCTGCTAACAGGAAACCTGCCTGTGAAAAGAAGAAATGTGTGCTCTGCTTGCTTTACTTGGATGTTGAGGCTGACTTTCCTTTAACTGTTGAAAACACTACAAAGCCCTGAGTGCTGCCACCTGTGTCAATAACACAACCATCAGAGGCTCCTGCTGATGTCTAGAACAGGTCCTTTAATGCACAATTAGGCAGGCATCTGTCTTGCTGCCTCTCCTCTTGCTGATGGGGAGGGTGAAGGCCAAAATGCATGCATAATATGACTTGGTCCTGAGCACACAAACAGCTAATTGGTAAAATAAATTCCTGGGGTAGATTAGATCAATCCAGCCTCTTTTCCTGCAGAGTCAGTGCTTACAGACAGGTGAATTAGTCTGGGATCTTCACTGGAGCCTGCACAGAACAAGGAAGTTAGGTTCGTAGGAAAGTTTTAAAGCTCCTTCCTTGTATAAATGTAAAAATCCAGTTGATGGGTGACTGCTTGCTACTTTGTTAAAAAGATTTCAGGGTGTGCTGTGGAGGCCATCCAGATTCGGTAGAAGAAAGGCACTTTGGTGCCTTCCTGCCCCTGTGGCAGGTTTACAGGCAGTAGAAAGGTGATAGATCCCAGAGACGCCTCCATTTGGGTGCTGTTTTGTGACTCCCTGGTGACCAGGGCCTCTTGTGTGAACACAGAGCTCTTGGCTGGGCTGGTAAGGGTTGGGCTGAGCCTTTATTTGAATCAGTTACTTAACAAAAGCTGTTGGAAAAATGTACAGGAGGTATTTTTGCTCCTGGTGCTTTGATCCCTGTACTGCTCCAGAAGGTGGGGGTGGAATCTGTTTCTGGCTGAGTCTTACTGAGGCTTGGTGATCATTTCCCTTCCAAGCAGAAGGAAGAACTTGCATAGAAGTTCTGGACTCTGTAGAAGAAAAGAAGATCCCAATGAAGCAGCTCAGTTGCTTAGGGAAGATTTTTTCCTCCATAAAAAAACTAGAACAGTGTTAAAGGTAGGGGCCTGAATTTCTGCTAAGGGAAATTGGACAATTGGAAGTGAAGGCTGACTGTCCTTCAAGTAAAGCACAGTAAGTGGGGGCTGAAGGGTAGATTCTCTTGACTTAGAAATTCTTAAATGCAGTTGGTGTTTTGTGGAATGTCTCCATGGAATGAGTATCTCCAGGGCTGCACTGTTTCAATAAATAACAGCAATTCCTATTTTACACTGGTCAGATAATGCATGGTAGTGTTGACTATCAGGCTTTGTAGGCTATAAAAAGTAGTGGGCCTTTATGCAACCCAGAAGAGAGGTTCCTTTCATTTACTTTTATTCCTGGTTCTTGTGTTAAGTGCAATTCACTTTGTAAATAAATACATCACTCAATTTTTGTGCATGGTTATGCTGTATTGTGGATATAAAGATTGCCAAATCATACCGTCTGTGTAAAGTTCTGTTCCAGACACAACTGTAGATGAGGTAGGGGGGGAGGGTCCCGAGCCAGAGCGCGGGTGGGGCGGGGATGGGTGCTCCTGCCAGCGCCCCCG